>SNQJ01S0084871.1:0-19713 GCA_010110895.2 Picea sitchensis
AAGCTGTTCCAACTTTCTGGCAATGAACAAAATATTAGAAGAGCCCTGACCTCATCATCAAAGTCCACTTTTATAGAACTTAGTTGATTAGTAACCATATTAAAATCATTTAAATACTCTGCAACAGACCCACCTTCCGACATATTCATATTAAATAATCTCTTCATTAGAAATACCTTATTGGACGTCGAGGGTTTTTCATACAATTTGTCCAATGCATCCATCAAACCCTTCGTATTCTTTTCTTTGGAAATATTGAAAGCCACCGACACTGCCAGGCTTAGCCGTATCATTCCTAGAGCCTTTCTATCAAGAATCTCCCATTCTTCGTCCTTCGTAGCCGCCGACTTCTTTGTTATTCTTCCCAATGGTAGGAATAGATCCTTCTGATATAAATAGTCCTCCATCTGCATCTTCCATAACTGGTAGTTTTGGCCGTTAAATTTATCAACCCTAAACTTTCCATCTTCCGACATTGCTTCCACTCGAACCAGGAACCCTCTTTTCCTGCGAGTTACCTTTCACTCTGATACCAGTTGTTAGAAAAACAGGACAGTGGAACAATAAAATAAAACAAATGCGGAAACAAAACACAGAAGATACAAAATACAATAGAGACACATATTTACATGGTTCACCCAGTGTGGGTTACGTCCACCAGAGAAATTGCAAGGTCCTTCCTTTATTATTATCCAGCATATGAAGGGATACAACCTACAAAAAACCAACTATAACTTCCTCTTCTTTCTCTCACAGTCTCCTATCTCATAATACAATATTCACCATCGACCATAGCTGCAATACATTTTTTCTCATAAAAGAGGGTTGCCTTCTAGGGCAAAAAACCCTAACATAATCTCTATCGTAAGATCTGCGACTTTATAATGAACGGTCCAGATTTACAATGAAATTACAATATACATTTACAAGGCAATTTTTCCTTTGGGGGCTTCGCCCCCGAACCCCTGCTTGCCCCGAGACCCTCCAGCCGAGGGGATAGCCCCCCCGGACCACGCAGAGGGGGTACCCCCCCTCTGCACTCCCTCATGTAGAAGATTGTACATACTTCTGGGGTGTAAATACTTCATGGGGTATAAACATGGCTGAAAGTAAAAGACCTCTGAATCAAGAAGATAATCAGGCTCCACAACCAACAGTTATGCTTTTTCTTGCTAAAATCATATCACCAACATACAATACTAAGATAATGAATATGCCATTATTCAATTTCTTAAAGTAGACATTGTTAGTGCTCAAAATGTATTATTAAATTTTGAACGCCTTTATTCAATTTGTGCTAGATTTTCCCATCTCAAAGTCTTCTTTGATAGCATTAACCCCCCAAATCCTCTGTCAAGCCTTGTCCAACCTTCATTGATTGCTTTTTCTCAGCATCCTTTGGTTTTGCACTCTTGACCTGCAATATACAAAACATGAATAATGGTTATATTTGTTAGGCCTAATCTATGTTTTAGGATTTTCAAATAAAAAATACAAAAGGGGTGTGTGCACGTGTTCTAATCCTAAGGCTACCTTATTAACTAAACCACTGCTCATATACCAAAGCCACTAGTTAATTCATATGCCAATTCATGAGTCAAATTCAAGCCAAGCACAAGTGTCGAGCTCTGTATTTTATTCTCTTACCGAAATAGGAATGTATGCTCCAGTGCACATAAGGTTTCTAACCTTTGAAATCTCATGCATATGGGATTTATAGCATTTAAGAAAATAAATAAAAATAAAACCTATTCATATGGCATACCATGTGCTGAGCCATCAAACTGCCAAATCGATGTAAAGGTGCTCGAAATTGTAGGAGCCTGCGCCAACTAAATCAAACAATGATCCAAGTGCCATGTGCCGAGGTGCCACGACAAGTCTCAATATTGTACAAGTGTAATTTTCCCACAAAGGATTTGCAGACCGCCCCTTTTTTAATTCATATGGCGAACAATAGACAGATTTGGAAGTTTTAAATGGCAATGATAGCATTGCCTCTACATGATTTTCAATTTACTCCTCGTTTGGATCGAAGATGCTATGTTTTATCCTGGTTGTTTTAGGTGAAGAGAATGGTATTGCCTGATAGCTCAGCTGATGACACAACTTTCTTTGAATAAATTCTTTCCTGCTTTATTATTGGTTTTATTTTATAATGCCCGTGGATTATTGTTTGTGATAATTCATAGTAAAACTTCCAGCATATTATTGGGCAACCGATGAGAATTTGTTGATGTGTAACTTCATTCCAAATTGAAGTTTGGAAAATTTCTTTTAACTAACAATATACAGGAGAAGTTAGAACAAGACAACAAAATCTTGTAAGAAGAGGAAAGGATTGGTTGTAGCTTCTGGTAGGAATGGAGACCGCTTCAAAAGTTCCAAAGCCAGAATAACTGCCATACTGTGTATACAGATCCCTGAATTGAGTTGTCGTTCACAACTTGAGTTGAAATCATCATCTCTTGTTACTATGGCCAATTTTATTCGAGGGATCATAGAGTCTTGTGATGAAGCAACTTGGAGTAATTCATCTATTCCGAATGATGTTATCAGTAATGGTAGTAGAAATAAAATGGCAGTGGAGGCATTAAAGGTCCTTACGCATGTTATACATGAAAATGGAGAGAGTCTGTCTCCTGTAGAGGTTACGTTTGCTTTGAATTTTCTTCTACGCCGACTATCATGCCAAAATCTTGAAGTGTTATCCACTTCATGGGCAAACAGTAAAAACAAAAAAAAAACGCAGCCTGCAAAAAACTATTTTAGGAGTCAAAATGTGGAAAATGAAATTGAGCTCTAGACATTGGTTTTTGTTGCCCTAGGCAATTTTTTTCTCGAGCTGGGTCTGTAGTGTCAAGGGAAAACATGGAAATTAACATTAAGGCCCTGAGAAAAGTGATGGATTTCCTGTCATCCAAGTCCGAGCTAGAAGAAGACAATGATATGTCCAGGTACTATGATGTTGTTCTTCATTGTCTGCAGTTGGTGTTGTCAGACCCAAAAGGACCTGTTGTAGAGCATGTGATCCAGGTGGATATCGGTGGCCACCCACCTTTTTCAACTGTCTCAAAATAGTTTTATGACAATTTTGGCAATTTACTATTTTTAGCAGTTTTTAACTTCCGGGGCCATTTTGAGGGCCCAAATGAAGGTTTTTCTAGATCTATATTCTCAATGAAATATGAAGGAATTATTGATCCCCCAAAATGAATCTTCTCGACAATACCTTTTCAACAAGCTATCACACGCCTAAAACGGAGATTGTATGCAAAAGTTACGACCCCGGGAAGTTGATGTACTCACTTACCAAAACGGGGCCCACATGACTTTTGGTGCTTCATCTCCTAGGGTTAGGTTTTTGGATGTCTAGGGTTTTTGGCATTCCTGTTTATTGTAAAAAGGCCTCCAAAGCCTAATTGTAACCATCTTCTTGCGAATGCGAGTAGCCGTCACATCTCTTCTCAGAGATAAGCTGCCACCATTCTAACGAGTCTTTCACTCTGTATTTTTGCAGTCTCTGTACATTTCTTTCATTAATAGAAATCATGTATTACTATATATCTGTGTTTATGGTTGCATCTTTGATACATTTATGTTATCTTATTGAATATCTGTGATATCTCTGTGCATTTATTTATTATATCTCCGCTCGCATTTTGTGCCGAAAATAATCTGGATCAACATGTGTCAGGTTTTATAGCAGCATTTATCTTTGTATGAGATATGCATATAGTACAGGAAGTTCATGCAATGAAGACCTGTGATTGAAACACAACAAATAAATCAAATGAGAAGCCTTGAAGATCAAGAGGATTGGAAAACACAATTATGGAGCTTTGAAGAAGTCTGTTAAAACCTACCTTTTCGGTGGCTATTTCAATTTGCACTACTGTCTTTAGCCACTGAAATAAGAGCTTTTGGTGGCTTACATGTTAGAAATTTGGATCAAAAGCCACCGAAAGAACAGACACAAGAAAAATTTCAGTATTCTTTCTCAGGCCGAATGCTTTTGCTGCCAAATCATTTCAGCAGGATTCTAAATGAATGATAAAAATAAAAGGGACAGAGATCACTCTCTCTTTTAAAGTTTTGAAGTGGATACGAAGGAGATAAGGTTTGAAAAGCTTCTTCTATTTTTGGTCAAGATATGCCCAAGTGTTAGAAAGGGATTTGGAGTAGCCTTGTCATCATTCAAGAGAATTATGCAGCTGTCGAAGACTTCAGATTTAGATAATGATTTGATTCTTTTTACAGGATCTATTCCTATTGTTTTGTAACTAGTTTGATATTACTATTTTTTGCATTATTCGATCCTCTTTTATAGAATCTGATTTCTTGATGTAAATACTATAAAGTCTAGAGTCTTTGAGAAAGAGGGGGTTCGATTTTGAGTTCTGTAATCCAATGTTATTGTGATAAAGACACTTTCTTTAATATATTAAGTCTGCAAGCTTCTTTCACTGTTATTATCAGACTCTCTTTATCTTTTTCTATGCCTGTGAGTTGAAGTCATTTATTTGTCTATGTTTAAATGGTCCCATGGTAACTGTCATTTTACCTTTGATTGTTAAGCAAGAATCATAAGCATCCTTTGCTAGTTTGTTGACCCATCATATATATTGTTATGTATGCTATGGTTAATTGATTGGTTTTCTTATCCATTTGATCTACAAACCTATATGATAATAGCTCTTGAAGGCCGTGTACTGCATGAATATAGCTAGACTATATTGAAGATACAATCCAGTGATTTAGATATTCATCTTGATCCAAACCCAAACCCATTATTGAGAAAATAATTACAAAAAGGTTAAGTTACCAGGCATCTCTGAGATACAGCCTAGGAGAGTTTCCTGGAGTGATAACAATTTGGCATCGTTGCCGGGGAGAGGAGATTGAAGCTCAGCTTCCTTGGGAGATGACAAGATCCATCTTTGATGATAGACAAAGTCTAGACATATTTTTGGTTGTAATCATCTATCTGGCGACTCCATGAAGGACATATTTAGTGGCGACTCCATTGTTCTGAAATATGTTGGCGACCCCACTGGTATGAAATGAACAAGATCTCAGCTAAGAGGTATGCCTTTTGTGATTTTTAAAAGATTGTTGGTTTCCCTAATCCAGTACCTAGTAGAGATGAATGGGAAAGAAGCATTCCCAGATTTCGAGGAGAAGACTAGGAAGTTCCAGCTGAACACTTGCTCGATTTTCATGAGTTTATTCATCAACTTGAAATTGTGCATGAGGATGTTCAGATCAAGATATTTGGGTTTTCATTAGAGGGGATTGCTCATGATTGGTATCGGTCACTCCCCGTTGCCAATATAAGCTCTTTGGAAGATTTTCATGCTTCCTTTCATTTGTTTTGCAAAGAAATATTTTCAGCTGATCTTCTATATCCCGAATGTTGTCATGAATTTCATTTATTGACTAAAGATTCAGATAGACATGAAGAGCATGTTGTTATAGGGGATACCTCTCATCGTGACCGAGACATTTATGATCTTCACGATGGTAGCCATAGCATAGATTCTTTTGGCATTGTACCAAATGCATTTACTATCTTAAATTGTCATGAAGATCAGATTGTCCCATTTTAAAACTTGAAAAATGTTAAACAGATTTTTATATTAGCATGTGACAGATTTGA
The DNA here is from genome assembly GCA_010110895.2 of Picea sitchensis. Lineage (NCBI taxonomy): Eukaryota > Viridiplantae > Streptophyta > Pinopsida > Pinales > Pinaceae > Picea > Picea sitchensis. The sequence goes on from SNQJ01S0084871.1 coordinate 5,660, forward strand.
ATCTGCAGCAGATACTAAGGGCAACCCTCAGTCTTCTGATTTGCAGAAAAAGAAAGATAATTAGAAGATTGACATATCATCAGATGTTATTTTCAAATCTGCAGTAAATACTAAGGACAATCCCCAGCTTTCAGATTTGCAGACAAAGGGGAATTGCAGTGGACATGAAGAGGAAGATGATCAACAAATTTTTTTAGATAAACAGTTGATCATGCATGTTTCTCCAGCAGAGGTCCAGTAGTCCACATTCAACATGGACATCACTGAAAGCCAACATCATAAGTACTTCAATTTTTAGTTAGAACAACAGCTTAAGGAGGTATTTCTTTATGATTTTGATGATCCTATTGCAGATTATTTGGAGATTATGAGCAACTTAAATATCAAAATATTTTTTTCAGGAGAAGGACAATTCTGTCATGTTTTTCAATTGCATTTATGTTTGTTATGGTTTCTTATATTTTTGGGGTCAAAATCAAGCATGATGTTAGTAAATCAGTGTCTTACATGGCTTCATTGGAAGCATGATTTCACTTGATAAGAGGCAGTATAGTTGATTAGCGTAGGAAATAAGCTTGTTGCCCGAGAATTTCGTTTCTTCCAGTTTGTAGCAGAAATATGAGTCAACTTATGTGAATAAAGGCAGGTCTTGAGGATGGCAGTTTTTCAAGGAATTCTTAGAGATCAGTTGTAAAGGCCAAATGACTCCATAGCCCAATGGACAAGACACAATACAAATTGAGGATGATTGTTGACCAGGTTGCAGGATGGCTACAGGTAGGTCACAGGTTTGAAGAGATCAATTGTAAGGGTCAGATGACTCCATGCCCAATGGTAAATGTGACTGGAACTATTAGGTTCTTGGAAACCTCACAAGGAGGTCTCCATCCCAGTTGGAGCCAGATGTTAGCGCTCAAAATGTATTATTAAATTTTGAACGCCTTTAATCAATTTGTGCTAGATTTTCCCATCTCAAAGTCTTCTTTGATAGTATTAACCCCACAAATCCTCTGTCAAGCCTTGTCCAACCTTCATTGATTTCTTTTTCTTAGCATCCTTTGGTTTTTCACTCTTGACCTGCAATATACAAAACATGAATAATGGTTATATTTGTTAGCCCTAATCTATGTTTTAGGATTTTCAAATAAAAAATACAAAAGGGGTGTGTGCACGTGTTCTAATCCTAAGGCTACCTTATTAACTAAACCATTGCTCATATACCAAAGCCACTAGTTAATTCATATGCCAAGTCATGAGTCAAATTCAAGCCAAGCACAAGTGCTGAGATTTGTATTTTATTCTCTTACCGAAATAGGAATGTATGCTCCAGCGCACATAAGGTTTCTAACCTTTGAAATATCATGCATATGGGATTTCTAGAATTTGAGAAAATAAATAAAAATAAAACCTATTCATATGGCATACCATGCGTTGAGCCATCAAACTGCCAAATCGATGTACAGGTGCTCGAAATTGTAGGAGCCTGTGCGAGCTAAATCGAACAATGATCCAAGTGCCATGTGTCGAGGTGCCATGACGAGTCTCAATACTGTACAAGTGTAATTTTCCCACAAAGGATTTGTTGACCGCCCCTTTGTTAATTCATATGGCGAACAATAGACAGATCTGGAAGCTTTAAATGGTGATGATAGCATTGCCTCTACAGGGTTTTCAATTTACTCCTCATTTGGATCGAAGAGGCTACGTTTTATCCTGGCTGTTGTAGGTGAAGAGAATGGTATTGCCTGATATCTCAGCTGATGAAACAACTTTCTTTGAATAAACACTTTCCTGCATTGTTATTGGTTTTATTTTATAATGCCCGTGGATTAGTGTTTGTGATAATTCATAGTAAAACTTCCAGCATATTATTGGGCAGCCGATGAGAATTTGTTGATGTGTAACTTCATTCCAAATTGAAGTTTGGAAAATTGCATTTAACTAACAATATATAGGAGAAGTTAGAACAAGACAACATAAGATTGTAAGAAGAGGAAAGCATTGGTTGTAGTTTCTGGTAGGGATGGAGACCACTTCAAAAGTTCCAAAGCCATAATAGCTGCCATACTGTGCATACAGATCCCTGAATTGAGTTGTCGTTCACAGCTTGAGTTGAAATCATCATCTCTTGTTACTATGGCCAATTTTCTTCAAGGGATCATAAAGTCTTATGATAAAGCAACTTGGAGTAATTCATCTATTCCGAATGATATTATCAGTAATGCTAGCAGAAATAAAATGGCAGTGGAGGCATTACAAGTCCTTATGCATGTTATACATGAAAATGGAGAGAGTCTGTCTCATGTAGAGGTTACGTTTTCTTTGAATTTTCTTCTACGTCGACTGTCATACCGGAATCTTGAAGTGTTATCCACTTCATGGGCAAACAGTATAAAAAAAAATAAAAAAAAAACGCAGCCTGCAAAAATCTATTTTAGGAGTCAGAATGTGGAAAATGAAATTGAGCTCTAGACATTGGTTTTTGTTGCCCTAGGAAACCTTTTTGCTTGGGCTGGGTCTGTAGTGTCAAGGGAAAACATGGAAATTAACATTTAGGCCCTGAGAAGAGTGATGGATTTCCTGTCATCCAAGTCCCAGCTGGAAGAAGACAATGATATGTCTAGGTACTATGTTGTTGTTCTTCGTTGTCTGTAGTTGGTGTTGTCAGACCCAAAAGGACATGTTGTAGAGCATGTGCCAGGTTTTGTAGCAGCATTTATCTTTGTATGAGATATGCATATAGTACAGGAAGTTCATGCAATGAAGACCTATGATTGAAACACAACAAAGAAATCAAATAGAAGCCTTGAGAGGTCAAGACCTTGGAAAGCCACAATTATAAAACTTTGAAGAAGTCACATTTAAAACCTGCCTTTTTGGTGGCTATAGGATCTGATTTCTTGATGTAAAGACTATAAAAGTCTCGAGTCTTTGAGAAGGGGTTCAATTTTGAGTTATGTAATCCACTATTATTGTGATAAAGACACTTTTGCTTGTATATTAAGCACGCAAGCTTCTTTCATTTGTTATTATGGGACTCTCTTTATCTTTTTCTAATATATACTATAGGTTGAAATTCATTTTTTTCTATGTTTAATGGTCCTATGGTAGCTGTCATCTTACCTTTGATTGTTAAGCAGAATCATAAAAGCATCCTTTGCTAGTTGTTATTATATATATATTATTTACTTCAACATGTTAAGTTTAATTGATTAGTTTCTTATCCATTTGATCACAAACCTATCACGATGATAGCCATCTCTTGAAGGCCTTGTACTACATGAATATGGCTAGATTGTCTTGAAGATACAATCTAGTGATTGAAGACCTTGTACTGCATGAATATAGCTAGATTGTCTTGAAGATACAATCTAGTGATTTAGATATTCATCTTGATCCAAACCCACACCCATTATTGAGAAAATAATTAAAAAAAGGTTAAGTTACCAGGCATCTTTGAGATACAGCCTAGGAGAGTTTCCTGGAGTGATAACAGACACAATGATCATACTCACTCCTTGTATAATTGTGGCTCACCATGAAAGAGTCAAATTTCTTGTACCATTGTCTGAGCGACTTCCCCAGACCATACAATGATTTCTTGAGCCTGCAAACAAATTTCTTGTTGCGATTCTGAACGAACCCTTCAGGTTGTTCCATGTAGATCTCCTCATCCAAATCTCCATGTAAGAAAGAAGTCTTAACATCTAGTTGCTCCAACTCCAAATCAAGCAATGCAACTAATGCTAATACAATTCGAATTGAAATAGTCTTTACAACTGGTGAAAAATCTCATGAAATTCAATACCTTATTTATGAGAATATCCTTTTGCAACCAGCCTTGCTTTGTACCTTTCCACCTTATTATCAACACCCTTCTTCAACTTGTAGACCCACTTGCAACCTACAATTTTTCTGTCTCTTGGAAGTTCTAGCAGGTCCCATGTAGCATTCCTCTCTAATGCCTTCATTTCATCCTTCATCGCTTCTTTCCATTTATCACTATTAGAACCCTTCATGGCTTCCTGATAGCACGAAAGTTCATCATCATTAGTACTTAAAGAAACTGATGAAACAAAATCATCATACCTTCTTGGAGGATTTATGACCCGTGTAGACCTCCTTAGGGAAGTTTGTGGCTCATCCACAATCTGTTGACTGTCACCATCAACCATGTCTTCCTATGTTGCAAGAAAATATTCATGAACATCTTCTGAAACTTGTTCATGTTCACCTTCATTAGTTTCAAACTGAATTTGTTGATACTTTGGTGCTTCTTCCTATTTCATTTGAACATCTACATATGATTTGATGAGAGATGATTCATCAAATATTACATCTCTGTTAATGGTGATCTTGTGGGAAGTAGGGTCCCACAACCTGTACCCCTTAATACCATCACCATATCCAACAAAGATAATCCTTTTTTATTTTGGATCTAATATGAAATGTTGATGTTTCGGAATTAGAGCATAGGATTCATAACCAAAAACTTTAAGATTAGAATAATTACAAGGGTGACCTGTCCATACCTCTTCAGGAATTTTGCAATCTATTGTTGTTGATGGTGATCGATTCACTAGATAACAAGCTATAGATACAACTTCTTCCCATAGTTCCTGCTGCAAGTTGGCGTTGCTTAGCATACTCCTTCTCTCTCTAGAAGAGTCATGTTCATGTGTTCAACAACTTCGTTTTGCTGAGGAGTATAGGAAGTGGTTTTATGTCTATTGATCCCAAATTCCTTGCAATAATTCTCAAACTCCATTGATGTAAATTCACCACCATTATCAGTTCTTAAACATTTAATGGATCTACTAGTGCTCTTTTCCACTAAATCTCTAAACTGCTTGAAAACTATAAATACATCAACCTTACTTTTCAACATATAGACCCAAACCTTTCTAGAGAAATCATCTATAAAAGTTACAAAATATGATGATCCTCCATATGAAATAGTAGGGGATGGTCCCCAGACATCAGAATGAATATAATCAATGATTCCCTTACTTGTGTGTCTTCCAATTTTAAATCTCTACCTATTCTATTTTCCATAAATACAGTGCTTGCAGAAATCTAACTTTAAAGACTTTAAACTAGGAAGTAACTTGCGATCAGTTAATACCTTTAATCCTTGTTCGCTCATATGACCCAACCGTTGATGCCACAATCGAACATAATCATTGTCTTTCTCAAAGACCATTGTCGCGTGATCTGACTTGGTTCTTCCTTCTAACATAAACATGTTACCAACCTTATTTGCTTTCATAACCAATAGGATTCCTTTGTAGACCTTCATAACTCCACCGTGAACAATACTCTTGTAGCCTCCTGTGTCTAAGACTCCCAAAGAGATTAGGTTCTTCCTAAGCTCAGGTACATATCTTAGATTAGTTAATATTTTAACAATTCCATCAAACATCTTAATTTGAATGCTACCAGTTCCCACAACTTTACACAAGATGTCATTTCCCATGTAAACAATTCCATCATCTATAGACTGATAAGTAATAAACTAGTTTCTATGAAGACACATGTGGTTTGAAGCACCAGAATCTAATAACCATTGTTGGTCATGATGTGAACCAATACTAATTGATAAAACTTCATCAGTCATACTTGAACCTATTGTTGAACCTGTTTCGGTTGCATTTTCTTCCTTCGTCTCTTTTGGAGGGTCTTCTTTGGAGGCTTTCTATCACTTCCAACAATCCTTCTTCAGGTGTCCAGATTTTCCACAAAACCAACACTTAAGCTTGCTCTTCTTTCCCTTCGACTTTGATTGAGAGAAATCCCTCTGACTGTGTCCTCTTTCTTTAGGTATGCCTCTGACCATCATCCACTTAGATGTAGAGGTTTTTAGATTGGATTTCTTCCTTGTTTCCTCAGACAGTAAATCTCCAACAATATCATCAAACTCAATAATTTCTGTTGAAATGAAACTAATAGAGGTAAAAAAGTGATCCCATGACACGGGTAAAGAACAAAATAATGTAATTGCCTTATCTTCAGATTCAAATTTCATTCCCATACTAGTAAATTCAACTAAGAGAGTATTAAAATTATTTAAATGATTAGTTATTTTCGTACCTTCCTTCATGCACAAATTTTACAATTGTCTTTTTAGGAAGATCCTGTTCATTAAGGATTTCGTCATGTACAGGATTTCCAGCTTCGTCCACAAACCGACTATTGTCTTCTCTGACACAATATTGAACAAAACATTGTCGGCCAAACACAAGCATATGGAACTTGGTGCTCTCGCATCCATCTCATCCTAGTCATCATCTGTTATGGTCGCAAGTTGCTTTTATTTTCCCAGAAGCACCTTCACCATGCCTTGTTTCACGAGAAGATCGTGCATCTTAACCTTCCAGATCTCGAAATTGTTCTTACCATTGAACTTCTCAATTTCAAACTTAGCACTCTGTGCCTTTGCCATTAGAGGAAACATTTCAAAAAACACCATTGCTTATAATAACCAAGGCCCTTTAATAAAAATATGTGGAGGAATAATGGTATAAAATCCAGAGGTTTAATAAAAAAGTTTGATAGAAAACCTTTTACTAACCTCTCCTTTTATTTAAAATAAAAAATAAAAAACACTTTTTTTAAATCCTCCACCTTTTACATATTATATTTCATTCCAAATATAATAAACCTTTTAAAACATCCTCCACCTTTTACATATTATATTTCATTCCAAATATAATAAACCTTTTAAAACATCCTCCACGCGACTTGTCTTATTCACGTTTTAAAAGAGGTAATTCAATTTTGAAAAAACCCAAAATGCTTCATACCTTAACCTTTTTCACAAAGAAACAATCATACAAAGTTTTCTTAAAGGAGATCGGTGTGCTCCCTTTCCTTATACAGACTAGCGCTGAGATGCATATGTGTACGCTCCCTTTCCTTATACGGGCCAACGCTAAAATGCATATGCCGAATAAACATAAGTCCAGTATTAAAAAAGTGCTCCCCTTCACTAGAAGTTGCTAGCGTTGAGTTGTAAACAATGGTCCCTTCTATTTTTCTCTTGAGTGGCTCCTTCAGCGAACAAAACAACCTCAAATTTCCAGAAAAGTCTTTCCAATCTGCAGTCTCCTCATCAAATTTGACCGGTGCACTCCCTCCTCACAAAATTTGACTGATGCATGGCCTCCTCACCCCTCTTATACCAATTTTTGTAATTGCAAATGCGGAAAAAAAAATCACATAGAATATAAAAGACACAGAGATTTAAGTGGTTCACCTAGACGTTGGGCTACGTCCACCAAGCAGAGATACCGGTTGTCTATTTATTCAAATCATGGAGATTACATTAGCTCACTCCCACTCATTGTATGCCTCTATGGGAATACATCAAATTATAGCAATGTACATTAAAAACTGATTATTGAATGCACTCATAACTAAATTCTAACTTGGTCTTATTGGTTACAACTAACGCTGGATTATAGGATCTGAAATCCTAATCCTGGGAATTTGTTGTCACAGTTTAACACAGATGAACTATATCACTCTCCGGGTTGCTTTAAATTATTCTCCTTCTCTATTATGCACTTCTCTCACTTGCCAGAATGGGTATAAGAAGGAATGAGAAATCACTCAGCATGAAGTTCACGAATCCCTCATGATTATTACTGTGATGTGCACACTAGGGTGCAATGGCTGGAAATATGAAATAGTTGGGTCCAATTTTATGTCTCTATGTCTCTGCATATGGGAATATCCTTGTTTAGAGTAGCTTCTATTCAATGTAATAGACAACATGAACAACAAGAGCATATCCTTGTTTGGAGTAGCTTGTATTCAGTGTAATAGACAACATGAACAACAAGAGGAGGAAAAAATGCAAGCTACTCATTCTCAGGAAATAAATTTTTGATATTCTTATTCAAGACCATGCGTCCCACAGGCTGAAGAGGAAATACATCCTTGGGCCAAGTTTTGGTAACATCTAGAGGATCAAATTCATATTTATCCTCATCTCGGGGATCCATTGTGTGGATAAAAGGTTTCCATTCAGGATAGTTTCCTGCTGCCGTGTAATCATAAATATCCTTGGTTGCATGATTGTGGTTTGTCCCACCTACAATAACAACTTCATCTTCTAATAGACATTTAACTCCACAAGTATGCCTCCAATTAAAATTCACATAGGTTTTCCTCCCAGCTTTGTTAACAAGGGTAAAGGTATGGACACCAGACCCATCCATATGCCTGTAATTTAACATGACTCTGACATCATCAAAGAGAAAGATAAACATGGTGAGAGAAGAAATATAGAATCCTCGGGTCTTCTTAAATGTGAATTTTTGGATTTGGTTTCAATGTATGAACCATGTCTCAAAAATTCATACAATCATGAATGAAGGAAAAAGGAAAATTGTTTCCAACAAGATCAAAGTTCCCCTCTTTGGTGTATAATTTCATGGAGAAACCACAAGGATCTCGGAGAGTTTCAAGGCTCCCACACTTGTCGATAAAAATTGAGAAACATACAATCAATGGGGTCTGTACACCTAGTGCCCAAATGAAATCAACACAAGTAATATGAGAAATCTCATGGGTCACCTCAAAATAAAACCTTGGCACTAGCTCCTCTAGCATGAACAACTCTCTCCATAACACGTTCTTTATCAAAATGTGCAATCTTCTCCACTAGGTGATAATCCTCCAAAATTATAGGACCTTTTGAGTTGATGGTCAATGAAGAATTTTTATTCCACACTGGGGCAGTGGAGTTATCTGTCCAGAAAGGAGAATTGTATGTGCTCGAGGGCCAGTACTTGTAAGTATCTATTTTAGATGAGAAAAATATAGAATCTTTAGGTAGAGCCTGTGCAAGAATCAATCCTTGGGTACAACAAGGAGGATAAGGCTGATATATCCGGTGATAGAGGATGAGGATGATAATTTTCCTTCTCCTCATGTTTAATTGACAGGGTCCTTGATGCCACAAATTTTGTATGAAGCATTTGATCGCTCGGTAGCATATTTTTATGCGGGAGAAAGAAAATTTTGAACTAATGTGTTTACCTTTAATGATGTCGTATCTTTGGTTGTAGAAAATGAGTTCCTCTCACTGTCAATTAAAGAATAGATAACGAGTGGCACAATCCAACTTGAAGCGCTAGAGGGTTCCAAGGGAGAGAGAAGAAAGGTCACAAAACCAAATTACTTCAGTGTTGATCACATTGTCCATGTGTCCTTTTCATCCACGGTCATAATACATTGTGGGGGATCCATCCTTGTTTTGAAAACCATCAACGGGGGAACAATTGACATGTTGCTGACATGTCATCAACTCTTACAAACCATGGTTAGGTTTCACTACCCTCCCCCTCCTTTGTTAAATGATGAACATACTCGGGGGCCATGATCAAATAAGGGCCATTGATCTCTCATCTACTTAAAACTCTTTCTCCCTATATCATTGATGTTGGAGAGAACTATGGTTGTTTGACTTTTGGATTGAATCAAGTGCGTGATAGTACTTCGCCGTATGAATTGGTTTAAAATATACCAAAACTTTATTTTACCTTATAAATATTCAAAACACGAATGGTATTTTGATTTAGGATAAGACTAAAATGTTTGGTAAACCAATACATAGAAAATATGACTTTATAATTATTAAATGACCCTAAGAAGGAATGAATTTTACTTAGGATGAATAATAACGACAATAAATCATAAAAGGATATGCTTTCATAAACCTGAAGTCATTTATTCAATATAAAACTATTATTTAGAAATTAGGACTTTTACTAAAATAAAATACCCACTAATAACTTTCTTTGCTTGGATAATGGCGAGATAATACTAGGACTTTGGCATTTGATTTGGTCAGAAAGTCCATCTTGGCAATTAGATTACAAGAAAAAAATGACCATGAATTAGGAACCATAACTTGAGGAAAACAAAATTTATGACGACAACAAAGGAAAATGATGAATTATGGATACTCACTATATTACAAGCTTGTGGTGATGGAAAATAGGCGATTTTAATGCAACTGTTGGAAATTTTTTGAAATATTTTCCCATGTTACAACAATTTCTTTCTTTTTTTGTTGATGGTATTATGTTCTTTGTTTTGTGCATACCAATACAATTCACATTCTTACTTATTTTATTTTTCTTGTTTTCTCTTCCATACCTTTGTATATTCTTGTTTATAAACTTTTTTCATGTTGCTTCTACAATCTCGAGCTATGTGTCCATATTTATTACATTTGTTAACATTCAACTTTATAATGTAGGTGTGAAAATGGGTTGTAGTTCCCATTAACAGGCCCATGCAAACCTCTATTCTTGTTGTTCTCATGGTTATACTTGTAATTATTGTGAGATATTTTACTCCTATTTCTCATATAATCATTTCTTCCATAAACTTTGCAATCTAATTTCTTGTGACCAAAATGTTTGCAAGAAATATAATAACCTAGAAAAATATTTTGATACATGGTTATGAAGGGTCTTCTTGATGGAGGAATTCTTCTAAATGCATTCTTATCTTTCTTGAATGAAAAAAAAGTCTTTTGTTGGTCATGATTTCCTTCCTTGTGGTCATATTCAATGTGATTGGAGCTTTTAAGAACATCTGCATAGATTTCATACTTCTCTAGTGACTTAGGGCTTGCATATTCTTCAAGGGTCTTCTGATTGTTCTCATAAACAAGACTTGTCTTGATGAATGGTGACCTTTGATAGCTAATTATTTTATCTAATATTTATGTACTCTTTCCAATCTTCAAGATTCTATTAAAATGATAAGTTGTTTTCTCTAGTTCCCTTCTTAATGAAACTATTTCAACTTGTAGATTTTCACAATTTTCTTCCTTTTATTTCATATGACTTCTCACCACTTCTTCTATCCTCTTTGTCTCTTCTAATTGAGTCTTTAGGATGATAACTATCATTTATGTTTCTTCATATTTCTGAAATTTTGTTTCCCTCTTTCGATTCTTTTATTTGATTCTATCTATTTCTTCTAAGGAACTAATGAGTTATGATTCAAGATCCTCTTCCACTTCAATATCATGATTTCCTTCTTCTCTCGAATTTGTGCTTCCTTTTTTTGATTTATCGGATTACGATTTTAGAGTCATGAAGATAATCTCTTTTATTCCATTGTTAGTGTCATTACAATAGCTACTATCCTCATTGATTTGTAGAATATTTCTTTGTTTATAGGACTTTTCTATCTTCAAAGTCTTATCAATCTTGTAATTTTGGAATTTGGAATCATCCTTTTCATTATTCTTTCCAATTTTTAAATGAGGGCACCTAGATGCACAATGTCGTACTTCTTCACAATTAAAACATTTAAAAAGAGGATTAACTTTATTTTTTCATGATCCTTTCTTGGGCTTCCGAGCAAGGTTGGATTCTTCAACATATTATTTATTGTTTGAGTTGTCACTTGCTTCTTCTATCCTTGTCAACTTTGACATTTCTAAGGCTACTTGTTTTGCATAATGGTCTTGTATCTTGTCCCAAATCTCTTTAGTTGATGTACATTGTCCCACTTTCAATTTCTCTGAATCTAATAAGCCACTCAAAATGGAATTCATTGATATTGTATTTTTTTCACTTTCCTCCTTTGTAGTTGCATGTGTAGGTGGAGTTTTTGAGTGCTTGTAACCAATGACAACTGATTGCCATAAATCATACCCCGATGCTTGTAAATGTGCCCTCATTCTTATGTTCCAGAAAAAAAAATGTTCCACCGAACAAGGGATATGGAATCCAATACATGTGTGCTATAGGGATTCACCTTCCAGTGGTTAGATTGTTCTGAAGGAACCTCACTCTGACACCAATTGTTGGTACACTTACTTATACTGAGAGGGAAGTGAATCAATATAAGGCCACTTTTTATTTTCTTACAATATTTCCTTAAAATATTTATCAATATGTTATTTTACGAACTGTAGTAGTTAATGATAAATATACAATCATATAGTCAACAGTACACAGATATTTGACGTGGAAACCCAAATGGAAGAAAGACACAAAAAAATTCTTTTATAAGATCATGTAGGAACCAACCTATTGTTATAATGTTTGTAGGCACCAACCTACAAGAGACACCAATCCCCTTGGATGAGAACCAAATAAACAATAATGTTTGCAGGAAGAAACCTGCATGAGACACCAATCCCCTTGGCTGAGAACCAACTCAAAAATATTGTTTGCAGGCACCAACCTACAGGAGACACCAATCCCCTTGGATGAGAACCAACTCGACAGTAATGTTTGTAGGAAGCAACCTACATGAGACGCAAATACCCTTAGCTAAACACCAACTTATCAATAATGTTTGCAAGAAACAACCTACACGAGACACCAATCCCCTTTCACTGCCAATAATATCATATTGAGTCTATTCTTTAAGCCTTCACTTGTACAAATCTATTACTCTGTCTATGCTATCATGACACTCTCCACCAACTCAAATTCTTCATGAGTTAAGAAATTCCTTAGACCTTGCACCTCCCAACCACCCTTAGAAAATCACATTCTTCTCTCTTGCATTTTCTTTCATTTGAAAAACTCTGAGCATCAAAGCTTCTCTTCCACACTTTCTCTCATTTTCACACTCATTTATTCACAACAAGAATTGGATTTGAAAATTGTTGTTTATATAGAACATACACTCAATGGTTTGTCCACATATCCAAAAAATTTCTCATGGGGTCATCTCCAAATCCCTTTGAATATTCCTCAAAAATGGGTTGCAACAATCCTTCGAGGCATCTCCATGAAAATGAGTCCCAATCTCCTTTCGTTGTGTACACTATCTATTCATAGGCCTTTATCACTCAATAGTTTTCAGATGTAGTCCCTTCAATAGATCGTGGTCGTCGATATGTTCTCCTCCCATTAAAACAAACAATATAAGCCTCATCGCTTAGAAACCATCTGATATCCCCTTATATTGAATGTACATCATATATATGTTCTGTGTCCACCAAAACATGCAACACACCCTCGTTGCTCAGTATCCCTCCGATTTGGATCTTGATTCAACCCAGTTGTCAATCTATTAACCCATGATATTGATACCATCGTGTCACCAACCCACCAAGATAATGGGCCCATCGGGCTCACTGTGTTACCGTCCCATCAGGGTATTGGCCCATCACCCCCCGAGGACCTCAAAACTTCAATACTTAAGAATTTTGATATCTAATATAACATAGTTATCGACTTAACGAGAACTGTGACCTAAAAATGAGAACTCTAGCCCTTAAAACCCATATTTTTTCATAAAAAACACGAAAATCAACCCCCAAATCAAAAAGTGGTGCTACTAGTCGCACCATTTTTTCTAATGGGGTCAAAATTACAGAATTGTTCAAGCATAGCCTTCAAAACTCATACAATAGCTCAAAAAAACCTTAAAATCAACGCTCAAATAAAAAATGGTGCTACTGGTAGCACCATTTTTTCTAACGAGGTCAAAATTACAAGATTTTTCAAGTATGGCCTTCAACACTCATATGCTCATAAAAACCTTAAAATCAACACCTAAATAAAAAATGATGTTACCTAAAGAAAAATGTTTTTCTCTAAATGTTAAAATTATAGTTAATTAGGACCTAATTGAAACTATGACCTTGACAACATATCCCTATGCACATAAAAAACCCAAAATTGGATCCTAAATGTTCAATTGATAATTTATTTACTAACTTTTTTTTTAAGTTATATTAAAAATAAATAAAGAGAAAGGAAAAAATATTCACAATTTTTTTTAAACGAAGAAATAAACACATTTAAAAAATATATTCAAAAACCAAATTAAAAAAATAATAATGGGAAACAAACTAAAAATAAATGAAAAATATTTAAAATTTCCCCAGAAAACAATAATTAATAGAATAATTAAAAAACCCTTAAAGCATAAAAAAACCAGAAAAAAAAAGTACTCAAAAATAAAAATAACTAGAAAAACGAAATTTAAAAAATATCTATAATAAAAAAATATTAAAACTTCCTAAGCTAAAAATTTCTAAAAAACTGAAAAATAAAATTAAA
>SNQJ01S0084871.1:19723-43635 GCA_010110895.2 Picea sitchensis
TGCCAAGTTTTTTTTGTCCAATTTATTTATTTTTTTAATGTAAATTTTAAAAAATAAAAAATAAAAGTCTAAGGAATGATTTAGGAGTCGATTTTTAGTTATTTATCGACGATGGTATCGGTTGTCTAGGACACCGTTTCAATTAGGTTATGATTTTGACTTAAAAAAAAACAATGCTACTGGTAGCATCACTTTTTTATTCGAGGGTACATTTTAAAGATTTTGTCCACAATGACATCAGTTGTTAACATGACGGGTCTAAATTTTAACCATCATAAAAAATAATGTGGATACATTATGGATACGAATATTTAAAATATCAAAAAACAACACAAAAAGGGAGGGGGTGCGACCGGTAGCACAACTTTTCAAAACGAGGTAAAATATGTGAACCCCCCAAAAAATGAGAATTATGTAGAGTTCTTGTTAAGTTGGTAACTATATTATATGTGATATGGAACCTTGTCTCCATGTTAGTACAAAAATGTGAATTTCAACCAAAATAAAACAAATTTCACATTTAAACAAAATTTAACTCGACGCATGATACCTGGAGAGGGGGTTATCTATCCATCCCAAGTGGACATGGTTCCTCGCTATATGAAACCACAACTTGTAGAAACACAACAACATTATATTTTGTTTCTCATAAACAACCTATCAAAATACAACAACTATCTTACACATGTAGAAGAATAGGAGTAGATCGGTGAGATTGAAAAAGAATAAGCAGAGCACTGTGGTAAATTTATCAAAGGTCATGTTGAACACACCAATACACAATATTTTAAAGAAATAGTGTATTTTTGTGGTCCTAAATAAGATACTTGTGGAAGGGTTGGTGTCCAACATTGAATCTTTCTTCATATCCCCAGAAAAAAATAAAATTTTAAGTGATTGGGAATGAATTCATGGTAGTGCTAAGATACTCTAAATCACCAAAACACAACTTGTCTAAGGATGAGAGAAAATATCTATGGTATTTCAGAAATAATAAATACATTAAGGTACTCAAGGATAATAAGGGGAATGCTACTATCATAATGGATGAAGTAGATTACCATAAAGAACCAATGGAGCACCTCACATGCGAAAGCCATAGAGTAATCAATAAAGACCCTGAGAACAAACTATCTATGTAGGGACAATAGTGATCAAGTGTTCATCCCTTGATGACTCAATTAAGAAGAAGGTAACTCCAAAGAAACATATCATGTCTTGGATATATGATGCACCCAATATTAATAAAGATGGTGTCCCCTTAATACCATCTATAAACATGATATGATCTATAACTTACTCTTTGGACAAATATCTTGCTAGGTTACTCATCCTCCCCTTTGGAAATACAAACTCCTTTTTAAAGAACTCATCATCATTTGTAAAATATATCAAAAGACTAAATGTAGAACAAGAATAATTTATATAGTAAGCTTTGAGATTTTGTCTCTCTACACCAAGGTCCTAGTGGTCCATGCCATTAATGTCATGGAAGACATCACAAACATAAAAACTAATAAATTGGTGAAGATATGCCTTAAATCAACATATTTTAGCTACAAAGGAAATATTTATGAGAAAAATCATGGTGTATAAATAGGGTCCCCACTATCACCAATAGTCATAAACCTAAACATCTACAAATAGAAATTTGAAGTAAGCGATTTAAACTCCTTTCCACACACCCTAGGAGTATGGAAATGATACATGGATGATATCTTCACCAAATGGGGACATGATAGAGAGGATATTGAAGGATTCTTCAATCACATCAATAGTTTATCATATCACTTCAAATTCAACATTGAGATAGAAAAGGACAACCAACATTAATATTTCATTATAATGATCAATAAGAATATCGATGGGAGACTCAGGTATCAAGTCCATAGGATAAATTCTAGAGATATACCTTCATGCAGACTGTCTTCACCACCTAGCTTAAAAAGTAAGCATCATTCACACCCTTTCCATAAGGACCACAATAATCTCAAATGCAAAGCACTTGAACTATGAAATATATAATATCACTATGGTATATTTAATGAATGGTTACAATGATTGGAATATTTGCAAGGGAATCCAGAAATAAATGAACATGGGACACTTACAAAGGAAGGTGGATATCCAAAAAATCACATTTCCATACATCAAAGGTACCACAAATAAAATTGGAAAAATACTAAGAAGTAGGAACATCATGATAACCTTCACTCCAACGAACACCATTAGAATCTTGGTAGACACTATGAAGGAATCGTTAGATATTAGGAAATTGAAAGGTGTATATAAAATCCCATGTTCCTATGGAAAATTCTATATTGGTGAAATTGGAAATTCACTATAGGTTCACTTAAAAGTACATGCAATATATGATTATATATATTGAACCTCCAAATCAACTCTCACAGGGAACTCTTACAACATTTAATGAAGGCTACAATTATACCCAACAATATAATTATTGCAACAAAGTGGAATTGCATACTTGGTTAAGAAATATCAAGTTAGCATTCATTCTACAATACACGCACATCCAAACTAAAAGCATCTAGAACATGGACTAAAAACATATGACAATTTTTGTTTGGAATGATCATTTTAATTCATGAATCGCTCATTCCACCATAATTGAGTTTGCAGTTCATCGAATGAGAAGGATACTGATATTGTTGCCTCAATCGAAGAAACTAACATTGATGCATGTGCCATTGTTGGGGGTTTGTTATACGAGTGTAGCAACTCCAAACATCATCATCCAATTAAATATAAAAAACACACAAAATAAGATCTATATATATATAACCTCCATGAAACTGTCATGTCTAGTGGCCTCCATTGGCCTATAACAAATCTTCCCATAGCTCACGCATATGTTAGGGTCATGTGAACTAGGATGGGAACAATTATTCTATGTGTGTTCCCTCTCATGTTTGAACTATGTTGCAGTGCCTCAAGGCCCAACCCCTCCCCCAACATCACATGAAGGTTTCTCAAGGAGGGATAATGCTACTAATGTGTTGTGTTGCACCATGATATGGGTCAAAGGTGGATACTGATGTCTAGGTCTAGTTGATTATTTCCACTATGGGGGGATGCCAAGAAGAGGGGTTAGGCCTCTACCTAGGAGGAAGAGGAAATAGAAATGGGTCACATGTAGTATTTTATCTATCATATGTGGACCTAAGACCCACCCCCTAGGATTCACTAATGTCAAATTTAACAACCTAATTTGATTAATTGTTTATCATAGTTTTTAATTTAAATTTAATTAGTTATTAAAATAAAATAAATGAGTCTTTTGTTATTTTATTATTAAAAGGAAGGTGAAGTAGTTAATGAAGGGATAAGGATGTTGGGGAATTAATGAGGGGGATAAGGTAGTTAGGGAATCGAAGGAGAAGGGAGGATAAATAAGAGAAGAGGGAACTTGGAGAGGGGGTCTCATTTTGGATGAAATTTGTTTTGCAAGAGTTGAAGGAGGAGGAGGAAAATTGGGAGAAAATATCATTTTGGGAACTCTCATAGGGCACTGTTGTTGTTGGGAACTTTGGGCTTGAGGGCTAGGAAACCGCAAGGATTCCTGAAGCTAGGGAGTTGGACAGGCTATTCCTAGTTGGTTGGGAGATTAATATTTAGTTTGGGAAGTTGGGTAGGATCATCAACAACCAGGAAAGGGGCTAAATCAACTAATCTACAGGTTGAGGTAGATACTTTATGCATTTTACTAGTGATTTGTTGTCATTATATTTTTGTTGATTATTATGTTGTTAGTATGTTTTTGTTATTAGCTTGTTGTTGATTATTATGCTGGTATAAAGAAAATCATGAAAGGAAAGCAGTGAACTAAATTGAATTTAAGGTGTTACATATGGTATTAGACCCCATTTTCAAAACTAAAACCTGGGCTTCACCACCCAGAGCACTGGGATTTTGTGTTTTTGCCAACATGGTCTGCAACCTCTCCATTTGCAATCCAATTTGGGTTGTTACATGGGATAAGGATGAGTTCTCCACGCCAATATCCATTGCAGTTATGGAGGTTGGATCTTGTTTCTCTGGCAAGTTATTGTCTGTCGTAGGAAGGGTGCCTTTGTTTTGTAAACCACTTGTGTGCCCAGAGGTGATTGAGGTTGGAAGAGAGTCCTTTGTATTAGCAGCAACAGGAGGCAACAATTCTAACTCTTGTCCCAACAATTTCATTGTTTGAGCTACAAATAGATTATTGGAATTTCCACTACCATAGGTAGAAGAATCCTTCAAACTGGTTGCAATAGTAGCCATCAATTCTAGATCTTCATAATCTAATGTGTTTTTCATATAGTGAAAGGATCTTCCAAATGAATCTAGATAGTAACTCTGAAATTTATGGCTCCCCGGGCTAGAAGATATAGCATCCCTCAACTGATATTCTTCATAATTAGAGCTATCAATGGGTGAAGTTATCTCGCCCTTCACTTCAGCAGTAGAAGATATATTTTACATAGACTCTTTTTCTTTTTCATGAGAGGAATTGTGTGTCATTGTCATGGATTTGGTGATCCTCTATGCATCATCAGGAGTAAACCATTGCCCATAAGCATTTCTAGCTTCAGAACTAGAGACAGGGAAATCCCTTGGAAAATTTCCTCTCACAAGGAAGATGCTCCAGCTCGCACCTTTAAGTGTATCCAAGTAGKCAGAAAGGTAGAAATTGGATATATGCTCAGGAGTAGGATAGAAGCTATTGAAATTGTACCACTCACCACCTACTTTCCCGATATAGAACCAGTGATTCTCAAGGTGAAAAATAAACCCATATTCATTCTGAGGATCTATTTGGGCTTGCCATGCCAATGGTTATTCCAATGGAATTACATGAAGGTCCCAAATTTCTAGAGCCTTCTCCAAAACCTGTATATTGAAATTTTCGTCCATGGAGACATTTGACGAGCCCTCCACCATATATTGTAGGTAATATACTGATTCCATCCCTCTTTCCATGATCATCTTCTTTTCCTTGTGGTCCAAATCTCTCGTGATGGTCGCAAGATCAAACTTGAAAAAAAAATGGCCCTTGCAACACAGTGTTGACACAATGGACTGCACAGAGATTGGATGTTTGTACCTCGTGGTACAATAATCCTCTATTGGTGATTTCCTATGTGGCCATTTTCATAGTAATACAAGTTAGAGATGGTTTTGATTCCTCACTATGTGAAACCCTAGGTGGTCCTCTATGTTATACCTGCCACATATTCTTTTCTTTCTTTGTAGTGGACTCCAGAGTGAAAAATGTTCTAGAAATAAAAACAACAACAACAATAGGATAAAAAATGATAACTTTGCCAGAGTTAGAGAACCCATGACCAGACCTTATATGCCGCGACACCTCTTTGACTGGAAGTTGTTGAACAACTTGTTTCTCATGAAGGGGATTGTGCATGTTTACGCCCATGATGGGTACCCGACATTTCAAAGAAGAAAAAAAAAACTAGATAGAATAAAAGTGTGAGCGATTTCGCCATGGGAATCGATATCAATAACAAAACCATTGAATTCTCAACCTTAAACCATTTCGAATGAAAAATGATTGTAACGCACATTCAGTTTAATACTCTCTCTAACCTTGACCTAATCACCCACAGACCACGAGTCAAAGAAGCACATGCTAGTGTGAGAGTTGGGATTTAAAATTGGATCTCACTCGCTCTCTTCCCATGGTAAAGATGAGAAGATTTCAATGTGTACTCCCTCGTCGCCACCTTGTCACCACCTCGTTCCTGTGTCTCTTTCCCTTCTCCACCATCGCAACACCTGCTCACTTCATCTTCCTCAAATCCACTTTTCTTCGCCTCTACTCTTGGGTCCTTTTGTTTCCAAAATA
This sequence comes from Picea sitchensis, assembly GCA_010110895.2. Classification (NCBI taxonomy): domain Eukaryota; kingdom Viridiplantae; phylum Streptophyta; class Pinopsida; order Pinales; family Pinaceae; genus Picea; species Picea sitchensis. The sequence continues at coordinate 25,590 of SNQJ01S0084871.1, forward strand.
TTTCATGAAGGGTTTACTTCTGTGAGGAAGAAGCCTGGCATCCYAGGTTTTTGCAGAGGAAGAGGAGATCGAGCTGATTATTGTGTGTTGCATGAGTAATAAGGGATGGGATAGGGTTTGAGAGCGAGAGGGGGGCACGTGGGCCTCGCCCAACCTTACTCAAAATTTMTTTCCCTCTTATAATATAAATATAAAAATATTGGGMTTCTATCCCAATCTCCAAGTTAAGCCCCAAGCTACCAAGCATGTAAACCAAGTTCAAGTGATAATTCCACCACACACAACATGTGTCAAGCCACAACACCAAGTGAAATCCAYGAGGAAATAGGATCCCATGCGGGGCCAAAACAAGTGCTCAATGTGTCGGGCCAAGCACCAAACACAAGTCAACACACAAGACCAAGGGCCAAGTTCACCTTGCAAGCACCAAGTGTAAAGCCCGAGTCACAAGGAATAGCACTCACACAAGGCGCCATGAGGTAACAGAGTAAGTGCACTACACATCATATTTTTTATATTTCTAATATTTTAAATATTTTTTTAATTTTTTTTTTTATTTCTCTCTTATATTATCTTTTTAAAAATTATTTAAGGTTGTTTAAAATTATTAATATATATATATATTTAAAATCGAACCAATACCGAAGTCCTATTTTGATCAAGTGCCACTTGCCTCAAGTTTGGTCACAAGACACTTAGCCCGGGCTTCTGAGTTTGGTCGTCAAGTTCACCAAATGTCAAAAGTACATGTTTCGATCAATGAGCCCATCACTCAAAGTCATTGACATCACGTACTACCAAATACTTTAGTCATCACACACGTCACTGAGACCAAGTACCAAAGCCCGCCAATAGAGCTTACAAGGGGCTCAAAATGTGCACAATGCGTCAATCAAATGGGGTTGTTTGGGGGTTTAATAATTAATTTACATTATGTTTAAAACACTTTACTTAGTTTCCAAGTTTCTAAGGACTTAAGGAGGTAAGTAACAACAATTGAAATGTTCCTTGTAGTGATAACATAGTTGGAAAGGCAAGGGAGTTAGCAAATTACCTGAAAAAGTTACCAAGCTTATAGGCTTTCGACCTCAACCTTTAGCGACTTCCCCTAAATAGAGTAACATCTGTTTACAGAAAAGTAAAAAAAAAACAATTACGCCAAACCCTATGTTTGCAAGTATAAGTTGAGAGAATGTGGAATGCCTTAAACTCTTCCCTGATAAGAATTTGATTTGATGCATATTAAGTTATTCAAAATGGCTAGGACTCAAGGAAATCGAGGCTGAGCGGCATCATCGCAAGGACCACCAACACCTGCACCACCACCACCATCACATGAATTAGCTCTCATTTTGTGCTCTTTAGAGGCTATTAATGAGACATTAAAGGGACGTCGGTCATCTGATGACTAAGTGTAACCCCCACCATCTGGAGTGGGTAACCTTGAAGTGACGAGGGACTCAGAGGGAGGGCCTCCACCAGGGGACATCACGAAATAACTACAAAATATAAAACTCCTAGATTTTGCTGGGGGTCATGCAAGTGAACGTGCAGAGGCATGGTTGGAAGGAATTACATGATTTTTTTCCTTAAGATACTATGCTTCCACATCTAATGCAAATATAACGATATTTCAGTTGAGGGACAATGCCTTGAGCTGGTGGGGTAACCTAGAGAGGTAGTTGCACCCTACCCCAGACACCGTCTCATGGAATATTTTTGAGGAAAGGTTCTAGAGGAAATTTTTTCTTGCATCCTACAAGGAACAACATATAGGAGAATTTCATGCTCTAGTTAAGGGAAACAGGACCATGGAAGAGTACGAGATCAAGTTCATGGAGTTAGTAAAATATGTCTCATACAAGGATACCGATCAATCACAAGAAGAACATTTTGTGTATGGTTTAAACCCTAGGATAAGGGCCATGGTATGGATGTGGAAGCCATCGTCAATAGTTGAAGTAGTTGAAAATGCCCGTTACGTGGAAGAGCATATGAGCTTAAATGGAGGCATGAGATCAACCATTCCAAAACATATTGGATCCGTGGGGAAGGACCCTAGGACCTTCTCTAGGGGAGGAATCTCTAGGCCACCTCCGTATGGAAATAGAGTCGCTCCTAAAGAATTTATGTCAAGTGTTTCAATGGCAGCGAGTGCAACATCTCGATCATCACCAATGAAGCAGGTAGGTCCACGACCTTCTCAGGGAACAATTAGTAGGGGTAGGGGTTCCAGGGGAAGGAAATCATTTCAGAGACCGTCATAGGGTAGGGTGCAGGTTCCATCTGGTGTTACTTGTTGGGGGTGTGGAGCACCTCATTACCAACTTGATTGTCTAGAGTTACAAGAAGTTTTTTTTCATAGAGAAGGAAAGGCCCCGATGGAAGGAGCGAGTAGTAGCCACCAGATTTATGTAGCAGTTAATAATCTCCATGAAGAACATCAATCCAAGGTGGTGGAGTCGTCATGTACGCTAAATCATGTCAATGTTAAAATTTCATTTGATTCTAATGCTACAGATAGTTTCATTTCACCTTGTGTATTAGAAAAGTGTGGGTCGGCAGCCTACGAGCACGATGAATTTAAACAAGTCGAGATGGATTTGTGGGAAAAACAAGCGATAGGACCTAGCATTGATAATTGTCTAGTATACCTAGGAGTGTGCACTAATAGGTTGAAGGCGTATGTCACTTCTCTCGGGATGTATGAGCTTATCATTGGAATGGACTGGTTAGAATCCCATTGAGCTATGGTAGATTGTTTCGCAAAAAGGGTTCTTTGTGTTGACAATGAAGGGAGGTCAGTGGAGATCCATGGTGTATGGAGGAAAGTGTCTCTATGATTTATCTTAGCCATGAATGTTAAACGCTGCATGAGGAAAGGTTGTCGATTGTATGTAGTGTACGCAGTCAATGAAGGGAAAGGACCCTCCTTGGATCAGTATCTAGTGTTGTCAGAGTTTAATGATGTTTTTCCAAAAGAGTTACCTCGGTGACCTCTTGAGAGGGAGCTTGATTTTACCATTGAGCTAAAACCTTGTGTGGAAACAATTTCCAGGACACCGTATAGGATGAAGGCACCATAACTTTGTGAGTTGCAGATGTAGTTGAAGGAACTACTTGACTTAGGAGTAATAAGGCCTAGTGTCTCACTTTTGGGTGCACCAGTAATTTTTTTCAAGAAGGATGATTCCTTACGACTGTGTATATATTACAGGGACTTGAACCATGCTACAATGAAAAATAGGTAGCCAATTCCATGGATAGATGATCTCTTTGATTACATGAAAGGAGAAACAGTGTTCTCAAAAATTGATCTGCGATCAGGGTATCACTCGTTAAGGATTAAGGAAAGTGATATTCCTAAAACTGCCTTTCGAACTTAGTTTGGGCATTATGAGTTCATTGTAGTACCTTTTGGTTTGAACAATGTGCCAACAGTATTTATGAGCCTCATGAATGGTGTATTCTGAAAGTACATAGACCGCTTTGTACAGGTCTTTCTAGATGATATCCTCATCTATTCCAAGAACGAAAGAGAACATGAGGAACACTTGCGAGTGGTGTGTCATGCCTTAGAGAGAACAAATCGTATGACAAGTTGTTGAACTGTTTGTTCTTCTAGAAATAAATTCACTATTTAGGTCATATCGTTTACGGTGAAGGAATCTTTGTGGACCCAGAAAAGGTAAAGGCCATTATGGAATGGCCAGTGCAGAAAATGCTCATGAGTTAAGAATCTTGATGGGGCTAGCGGGTTATTATTAGAGATTTATGGAATGGTTCTCTAAAATAGCGAAACCAATCACCACTTTGCAGTGCAAGGGGGTCAAGTATGAATGGACAGAAGAATATGATATTGCATTCATCGAGCTTAAGAGGTTACTAACTAGTGCACCAATTCTATAAGTGCTAGATATGGAAAAATACTTCATAGTCTACACAGATTCATCGAATAAAGGGTTTGGTGGCGTGCTAATGTAGGATGGAGGAGTGATATTGTATGCGTCAAGGAAGTTGAAGCAACATGAGGAGATTTACACTACTCATTATTTAGAGTTGGCAACTGTAATGCTAGCTATGAAACTTTGGAGGCACTATCTAGTGGGGCAAAACATTGAGCTCAAAATAGACCATGAAAGCTTAAAGCATATCTTCACTCAAAGGGATCTCAATTTGAGGCAGAGGCAATGGAGTGAGTTTATGAGTGAGTACGATTTTGGAATTTTGTACATCAAAAGAAAGGACAATGTGGTCGCAGATGCCTTGAGCAAGAGACCACGTGTCTTCTCCTTGGTACCCTTAAAAGTTAATCTAAGGGAGAATGTGTTGGGGAAACTTCTTGGAGATAGTTGGTATTTAAAGGTTACTTCAACCTTAGAGAGTGGAAGGCAATTAGATCCAAAGTATGAAGAATATATTCTGGAAGCAGATGGATTATTAAGATATCAAGGAAGGACATACATCTCCGAAGGTGGGGATATTTGAAGCATCATACTCAAGGAATCCCATAGAGCATTTTATTGTGCACATTCGAGTGTGAAGAAAATGTACGTAGACGTGAAGAAGCTTTTCTTCTGGGTAGGCATGAAGCGTGATGTAATCTATTTCATCGCCAAGTGCCTAGAGTCCCAACAAGTGAAGACTGACCACCACCACTCGACAGGTCTCCTACAACTGCATGATATTCCTATGTCCAAGTGGGAAGTCATTTAAATGGATTTTGTTGTGGGATTACTGCTCACATCGCATAGACACAATTCTATTCTTGTGATAGTTGATAAGTTTACCAAGAGTGCTCATTTTATTCCAGTTAGAGACACGTATGATGTCACTGATGTGGTGCACGTTTTTATAAGTGAGGTCATCCATTTACAAGGGTTACCCAAGAAGATCATTTCAGATAGGGAATCCCAATTCACATCTATGTTTTGGACAAGTTTGCATTCAAYGTTGGGAACCCAGTTGAACTTAAGCACAACTTATCATCCTGAAACAGATGGGCAAAATGAGAGAGTAAATCAGGTTATGGAAGACATTCTTAGGATGTATGTTATGGATAATCAAACCCGTTGGAACGTTCAAAATACAAGAGAGAATTGGACCCATTGCCTATCGTCTCGTACTGCCACCCCACTTGCATAAAATCATAATGTTTTTCATGTATCTTTTCTACGTCATTATGTTGCTGACGAATCTCATAAACTGAATTGGAAGGAATTGCAGGTATCAGACGCGATAACCCTCATAGTCGAACCATTACGAATATTGGACCATAGGGTTAGACAGCTCAGGAATCGTCTGGTAGACCAAGTTAAGGTCTAGTGGGACAAGTATAGATCATGATCTGCTACTTGGGAGGATGTAGAGACCTTACGAAGAGATCATCCCTCAATTTTTTGACCACCTCAGGAATCTGTTTTCTGAAGGTTGGGTGTATGTAATGCCACCTTTTGACTTAGATAGCTAGAATTAACTAAGGCCTAATCACCTTTATTTTCTATTAATTGTGAAACTATTAATGATACACTTGAACTTTTAAGACATATGAATCTATGTGAATGTCAATTCTATGAATGTTTAGCGTTATTTGAATTATGATGGATATTATGCAATCTATTTCTAACTTGAAATTTTTGACATTAAAAGTTGTTGGTATGTGGATACCAAATTGAGATTATGGTTAAATGAATTTACATGATGATAATGCATAGATATGTATGAGTTTGTGTTATAGACTAATCTGCAGGTTAATGCACTATGAAATAGCCAAAGGATAATGATAATAAAAGGTTGATGTCATGAACATCGACCGAGAAATAATATGGTATGAATCTTTGTATGTGAAATTATGTTGGTTCAAATGCTTTGCTATGATATGTGGACCAATGCAGGTTTTTCAGGTGGTGAGATTGCCTAAGAATGAATATACAATGACAAAATTCCCAACAACACAGTTCCACAGTATGTTCCATGGTAGGGTGGTAACCCTAGTTCTATTAGGAGGTGTGGAGGCATTTCCCATAGTGTATCCTTTGAAACCTGGAGTCATGGGAGGACGTTGTTAGCTCATGCTCCCCTAGATGTGTGATGATGAATGTCAATTGTCTGTTGGGGAAGCCTGGCCAAGAGAGTTGACACTTCTGATTACGGGTTCTATTTGTAGTTAGGTCAAAATAGTTGACGCTCCAAGATAGTCTAGCAGAGGAAGGATAGGGATGGAAGATGGAAGTAAGTTAGGGATGTAGGATGACTAGAAGTAGTTGAGAATGTGTGGGGTTTCTCCTTATAGAAGAATTTCTTGATTTCCTCTTTTTGAAAATATATATATATATGTATATATGTATATTTATATTTACTTAATTGAACTATAGTTATCTAAGTGAATGTTGTTTGTGATAAATTATTGTATTGAGGGATTTCATGAACATTTTTTTAGTTTACTATCTTTTATGAAATGAATGGTCTTGTTGATTGGATTGGTCGTATACAAGAATTACTTTATGTGTGATAATTATTTTCATTCGTACATGTGTGAGTCCTATATGTGCTAGCTACACATGCATGCCTTGCACATGTACACTAGTATGTGTAAGTGTTTTAAATTGATGATGTTGCTTATTTGATGTGAATGTATGAATCATGTGTCGTTACCCTTGTATTGTAAATTACTCTAACTTCAGGATGAATTTTCTTGAAGGGTGGGTGTATGTAACAACTCAATTTAATTAATTGTTTATCATAGTTTTTAATTTAAATGTAATTAATTATTAAAATAAATTAATTGAGTCTTTTATTATTTTATTATTAAAAGGTAGGTGAAGTAGTTAATGAAGGGACAAGGTTGTTTGGGAATTAATGAGGGGGATAAGGTGGTTTGGGAATTAAAGGATAAGGGGGGATAAGGAAGAGATGAGGGCACTTGGAGAGGGGGTCTCATTTTGGATGGAAAACATTCTGCAAGAGTTGAAGGAGGAGGAGGAAAATTGGGAGAATAGATCATTTTGGAAACTCTCATAGGGCATTGTTGTTGTTGGGAACTTTGGGCTTGGGGGCCAGGAAATCGCAAGGATTCCTGGAGCTAGGGAGCTGGAGAGGTTGTTCCTAGTTGGTTGGGAGGTTAATATTCAATTTGGGTAGTTGGGCAAGATCATCAACAACCAGGAAATGGGCTAAATCAACTAATCTATAGGTTGAGGTAGATACTTTATGTATTTTACTAGTTATCTGTTGTCATTATATTGATGTTGATTATTATGATGTTATTATGTTGTTAGTATGTTGTTTTTATTAGCTTGTTGTTGATTATCATGTTGTTGTTGATTATTATGCTGGTATAAAGAAAATAAAGAAATAAAAATAATGAACTAAATTGAATTTAAGGTCTTACATCAAAGTAGTTGACATGGTGATGTAAAACAAACTTTTCCCATAATTTTATAAGGAAATATAAAGGCACCTCCATATTATTGCAATGAGGTTTTTCAAATACCATAAATCACCTATCCATCCAATTGTCTAAAACTAGTTGGAAACTAAACTAATCCATACATATGCATCTCTTTGTGACTCGTGGTTGTAATCTGGTTCTCAGGTCAGTAAACAATGTCATCGAGTCTTTTTTTGAAATATTGAGGTCTCTATCTTGGTTTTTATCTAGACCGGTTCTTTAATATTCATACATGTTGGAAGGATAGTTTTTAAGTATTCAAATATTATACCTATGTTTAATACTCTAGGTGACTATTTTGGTTTGAAAAATCATAAATATAATCTATTAGCAAATATTCGATAAAAAAAACATATAATTTACTATTAAAACTTGTAATTTTTTGGCGAATATTATCATTTTAATGATATTTATGTAAAAAATGGGTGATTTAAAAAAATGGAGAATATTTCCTTTTAGAAAACGACCAAAAAATAGTCAATTGGCAAAATTTTGTCCCTAAAAAAATCCCTTTCATTCTGGCCCTGTAATCATAAATGTGAGTTAATTAGCCTTGGGAATTTGCAATGGAAGATACAATGGTGTCTAGGAAAGTGTCTAGTTATAACTGTAAGGGATCTCTGGTATTTCATAAGTCTTGTATAAGGATTCTAAGAGATCTCAACCCTGCATCAATTTCCATATTTATGTTTGCCAGTTGTGGGTTGAGGTTTGGTGTGTCTTTATGTGGTGATGTTGGGATTGTATTCTCTCTAGGTTCCATATTAATTAAGTGTGTTGAAATATAATAAGGGAAACATATTTTTTTATTTAGTTTTTATCATTTAAATAAATTATGAAATAACAAAATAAATCATATTCCATCAAAATACATACCTAGAATTAATTCAAGACCACGTCAACAAAATTTGGAAGTGATTTCTCAAGCTCTCATCAATTTTCTCTCCCAAATTTTCTCAATGCCTCTCATAACATGTGGCATGGTCTATTGGTAAAATGGACTAAAGACACACAACTAAAATAATTTTCACCACGAGAATGAGCACACATTCCAAGAGTGCATGCACATTCTTAGGAACGTGATCACATTACTAATGAGGCTAACTTGGCATTGACTTGGTAGACACTATGGCGGTTTTGGGAACACTAAACTTGGAAAATTAGGATTGTGTGTGCATTATTGTGTGAGTGCATTCCCAGGAACCCCATTTCCACTTGTTCAATGATCATCTTCGTGCATGCACCTAGTAATGTCTAGACTCTAGTATTTATTTAAATCAAAATGTAGGCCATCCCTTGAATTGTTTTGTCTCCCAGTAATGCCTCACATTTCAATATTTAATTGTTTAACAAGTTACAAGTAACAAAACTCAGCCATTGGTCTCTATAACTAAATCCTAGAAGAAAAACCTCAAACGTGTCATGTCATAAGCTATTACTATTAAGTTGTAGTAGACCTCATAGAAAGATGAAATATTAAAACCACGCAACAAAATTTAAGAAATCACATAGTGGAAATTATAACACTACAATAAATAAGATATAAAAATTATGAGTAGACGAGCATACCTGAAAAATGTTGGTCTGAGAAAATGACAAATGTTGGTAGCTATTCATAAATTTTCACATTGTTTCTCACAATGTTGAGATGAACGAATGGTGGAAAGACACCTCACACTATTTATTACAATGCATTGCTCACAATGATCCTCAATGCACCTCACTCACCCATGACCATTGAGTATCCATACTTATGTTAAAGTTTAGAAAACTTGGCAAATCTCATTGATTCTTAAAATGCCAACTATAAAAAGTTTGACGATATTTTTATAAAAATATTCAAATTTCTAATAATTGTATATAGTTTTTATAAAATTTTGGTGATTTATAAAGAAAAATAAGTCACTAATTTTATCCTATATAATATGGGCCAATCTCTTTTAGGAAAAAAAATGGAAATTGACAAATCTTTAAAAAAAAAAAAAAATGGAAAATAGCCTATGAGAAAAAATTAGTTGCTAAAATTTCCCATGTCTATGAAACTTCATTCTGCCTCAATCCTCACTCAATTTTGACTACTCAATACACCTTGGTTCTCCTCAAACAAGGATAGCAATGCTTCTCACTCACACAATGACTCACAATGTAGCATGATTCCAAATGACTAATGATGTGAGATGATGTGTATTCTTCATGATGGGGTCACTATTTTATCAATAGAAATTAGGGTTTTTAAAAATGTTTTATGGTGTTTTGGGGGGGCATCATGAGATCATTACCAAAAAAGTGAGAAAACATGCCAAGGATGCAAACAATTGGGTCGCAAAAGCTTGGGATATTGTGGGAAATTCTCATTAGACAGGGAGCTTCTACAAGCTCCCTATACTSGAAACTCGTTCCCAAGCTCCCATTTCCTTGATGTCTAAGATCCTAAAAATATACCAAGTTCCTAGAACCATTCCCAAGCAATTGGGCATGTTTTGTATCGATTCTCAAGCTCACTAAAATGTTTGAAYGATGGGAATGAGTTTCATAGATGATGAGAGTGGTTCCCATGAAACTATGGGGAAAACATATAACATATTTATGAGGGTAGAGGTTGTATATCCCCGCACCCACATCCTCATAAATAGGAGATATTTTTAATGGTGGGGGTAGGGGGAAATAATATGTTTCCCTAATATATCTTGAGGGTGGTATTTGGGGGTATTATTAGGGAAAACATATTATATGCTTTCCCTAATATCTCCCTCCACCTCCACCCTCATAAATGTTTCCCCTAATGTCTCATGAGGGTGGGTTTGGGGGGAATATTAGGTAAACCTATTATGTCTGAATCTGTACTATCTCCCTCCATGTCCACCCTCATAAATGTTTTTCCTAATATCTCCCTCCACCTCCACGCTCATAATTGTTTTCCTTAATATCTTCCCCCACCCCCATAAATAGGAGATATTAGGGAAAACATAATATGTTTTGCCCAATTTCTCCCCCTACCCCCACCATCATAAATGTCTTCCCTAATATCCCCCCCTAATACTGACCCTTATAAATAGGACATAATACGAAAAACATAATATGTTTTCCCTAATATCTCCCCCTATCCCCACCCCATAAATATGTTTTCCCTAATATATACTATTGATGGTTATGGGAGTGGGAGGAGATATTAGATAAAACATTTATGAGGGTGGGGGTGGAAATATGCTTTAATAAATTTTCCTTAATATCTCCTTCCACTACATATTTATGAGGTTGGAGTGAGGGTATTAGGAGAACATTTATGAGGGTGGGGGTGAGGGGATATATTAGAAAAACATTTATGAGGGTGGGGTGGAAATATGTTTTCCCTAATATCTTCTTCCATTTTCACCTTTGTAAATGAAAGATATTGGAGAATACACATTGATGAGGGTAGATATATAAGAGAGAATATTTATGTGGGTGGGGAAACAATATGTTCTAATATGTTTTCCCCAATATCCTCCCTTGCCACATAATTATGAGGAATGGGTTGGGGGATATATTGTATGAAACATTTATGAGGGTGGATATAGTAATATGTTTTCCCTAATATCTCTCCCCACTCCCACCCTCATAAATATGAGGATGGAGTTGAAGGATATATTAGGAGAAACATTTATGAGAATTGGTTGGAAGGAGATATTAAGGGAAACATTTATGAGGGTATGGGTGGAAATATATTTTAGTATGYTTTCCCTAATATATACTCACACCCAACTCTCATAAATATAAGAATACAATTTTGGGAGATATTAGGGGAACTGTTTATTAGGATGAGGGTGGAAATATATTTTAATATGTTTTTCCTAATATCTCTCCCAACTAACTCCACTCCACCCCACCCTCATAAATATCTCCCCTTACTCCCACCCTCTTAAATATGAGGAAGGGGTTGAGGAAAATATTAAAGGAAACATTTATAAGGATGGAAGTGGAAATATATTTTAATATATTTTTCCTAATATCTGACCACATCACACCAATGATCAAAATTTAACCCTTATGAACCCTTCCAAGGGGTTCAAACCCATTCTACAAGGGTAACTCAAAAAACACCCTTAAAAAATGTAAATTTTTAAAATAATTTTTCACTTATGAAGGAGAACAATTATTATAAAATTTTAAAAGAAGGGTGTACCATATATATTACTTGAACACCCATTACTTTCCTTTGACATCTAAAGACTAAAATCATATATATTATTCTTGGATCTCATCTATTCCTTGATATGGTGTACCCTTTCACAATATAAAATCCATCACAAAGATCATCCCTATATAATCCTATTACTATATTGGTATATCCAACATTTTGAGTATCACTTAATATAAGCTTCCAAGAGAAACTTGTAAATCTTATATTTTTTAATCCCATTTGAATTCATGTGTTATGTACATTTTTTAATCATTGTCGATAAGATAATTAGCATGGAATTTAATGTACATATATAATGTGTTAAGATCTCACACTTTCTATAATTTCATTTCCTTTCTCTCTTGAATTTGCAAAAAAATAAAACAATTAGTCATAGGTTATGTGTGTAAATTGCAATTGCATTGAAACTTTATTAGCAAGATTCAGTGCAAATGTGTGTTTCAATGACAATTTTGAAGAGAACACAATAGACATCCATTGAACCCAAATAAATGAGGTCATCTCTTTTTCTTAATGTTCACATAGTTCCTCTCTCTAAAAGCATCAAACTTGTTAACAAATCTAACATGTTATAACAATTTTATTATTATTTGAGAATATTCATTGGCCTCGTGCCCACTTAGTATATTGTTCATGAAATCAATTTTATTGCAATAGATACTTAGAGGAAAAAACACATCATTAATACTTGAATGAAAAACTCTCAACAATTCACTGTCTTGTATAGTTGTTTTCAAGTTCATTGTAAAGATAATGCATAACTTTTCTTTGTTTCACAAAAAATTATGTTAATGATTTTTTTGGGGATTAAAAAACTCCATTAATATAAGCGATAAATTCTATGTTATTTATTAATTTTATGTACGATCCTATGCAAAATAGACCTTGCCAACATCACAAAACCTAAAATTGGAATTAAAATAATGAGTATCGTAATTCTATTCATTCAATTTTCTACATCATCAATTCCTTAATCTTCTTATCATTCCCCTTTCCCCAATTTTATGCATGTTTATTTATAACACTCCTCCTTGTTTCTAGAAACATTCAAATCAACATGATGATACTTTAAGTGTCAAATATTTTTGAATGTTGCTTAGATCTCTTTCCCTCTACCTCATTGCAAGCCCAAGAACAATGAAGTGTTTCATTTACAACCTTGATTCTTGGAGCAACATTTTTATGCCTAGGTGGGATTCTTAAATAAGATATGGAGAAGGTAACATAATTCATGCTATCCTTAGATCTATGTCATAGGGATTATCTTCTAACATCCAGTTTGTCACACATTTTTTGCATGGTTTGAGAAATAAAGTGAGCAATCAATGTCCATTTCCTTTAGCTTTGAGTTTGTATCAACCTTAGGAATCTCCAAATTATAGATGTATTATCCTACATAATAAGAAATGGGTGTAATCATGCTAGACTTGCATGTTCTTAGAGACCTATGAAGAAAGTAGATTCTCTTTATGGCTATAGTGTTTTGATAGAATTACACTCTTTCAACAAAGGCCTCAGGTGTAGGACACATTCTTTTTTCTAATGAAATCTACAACAAACATGACTCCCATGGTCAAGCATGCTTGTGAAATGCTCCACATACTAATCTAATTTGTAATGTTCACTTTCATATTTATACATAGAGAAAATCTTCTCTTATATGGGTGAACACAAAAAAGTTTAACTATGACATTGTGTTAAAAGCTTTATATTGTCATTTGAAAGTCCATGAAACTCCTCCAAAAAAAAATAAGTGTGACTTGGTGTTTATGATTTTTATTTCTTATTAGTCTTTTCCAAAGGCGTAGGGACTATAGCGATGAGTCGGGCATTGATTCAATATTAATTTTCACTTTGACTTTAATTTTCCAGGCATTTCCAAAGTTGAACATAGAGAGATCTTAATAATAATTTTATTGATATTAAAATAAATTTAAAAACTTTATTTTTCTAGGTTTCTATTGGATTTCAACTTCAATCCCTTATTGTAGGGATGGTGGTGTGCATTAATTTCCATTGACGGTGCATTATAACTAATGCACTACAGTTGTCAAGTGTTCACATTTTTATTAAGTGTGTTTTCCATCACTGTCAGAGGTTCATCGCCCTTGTTGTTTATTCAGTGTTGTATTCAATATTTAATACAAATAAATATGGGGTAATATGTTTCCAATGATTGAATTAGTAGATGATTGTTTGATTTGTAGTGATTAAATATTATTGATGACTTAAACTTGGCTACGCATGTTCTTTTGACTATGACAGTATCAATTGTAAACACTAGTATCTTTTGATGAACAACAAAGAGGGGTGTCAGTTGCATGGGTGGTGGCATCACGAAATACATCACATGATATTGCACTATGGTTGTAGAACCTCATGCATAGGTGTTACCAATTTCATCTTGATTGGAAAGTTAATGTATTCATGGTTGATGATGCATTAGCTGAAATTGTTTCATTAAGGTAACTTCAATCTTGTTATTGTACATTTTTACTTGTATTTTTTCTATAAATTTCACACTAAAGATTAATTGAATTTAGCAGGAGAATCACAAGGTGTGAAGTGATCATATGTATTTGGCATGTACGATGAGCATTGATAAAAAATGTGAACCGATTGTAAAGTAGTCCAGAAAAATAAAAAAGAGATGTTTAGTGAGTTAGGAATCATCATGAAAAATTGTTCCAATGACGAAGTGTCAGATGCAATCGATGGAGTTTTTAGTAAATTCTCAAATGAGGAGAAGTTCTTGGACTATTTCTACAAGAATTAGGTTGCCGGTGATAATATTCATAAGTGCAAGTATTTTTGTTTGTATTTTTATTTTTGTGTTTCATAAAGATGATATCTTCACTAACTCAATTTTATATGTAGGGATTTGGGTAAAAGGTTGCAGAGATTTTTCTCATGCAAATCAGGAGACAAATAATGCTATCCAGTCATATCATTGTTACATAAATACCAAATTTCTATCGAATCGAGGAAAAAAGTGTGCTCGTAGGATGGACTAGTTGTTGTAGATCCTCCTGATAAATGTTGAACCCTATTACCAATTCAAAGAAATCTTGAAAAAAGACGGATATTTGAATAACTATAGGAAAGAGAAACAACTTGAATCATCAATGGAAAAAGCAAGAAGAATTCCAGATAGTGATTATTGTCCTCATGAGAGCATATCTCATGCCTATTAGGTGAGGAGTGAAATAAAGTGTGATAAGAAATATCCTATCAACTAGTATCACAAAATTTGTATAGCTTGTGAGTGTTCATGGTCTATTCGTGATAACATTTGCAAGCATGCCATAAAGGTGAATTGGTTGTATTACCCCTTAGGTGATTCAAATTCATTAGTGGATCATGATGCAATACCTAATTCTTTCAATGACCCTCATGATATAATCATACAGGAACCAAATATTGATGTAGATGCCAAAAAATATACTATGGCTAGTGATAATGTTGATCTAGATGTTGAGGGACTTCAGTTGGCTAGAGAGGAGTTGTTTGGATACATAAATATTCTTTTAAACAATCCTCCCTCTAATTTGAACAAGACTGAACAATTGGTTGGTTTGGTTGAAAAAATGTTGGATGAAGCCAACAACCTTCATATTATGGATTATGACTTCACCCTTTGGTTGGGTTCTTTCGAGTCATCTTTGAAGAGGAAGAAGAGTTTTCTTAGCCCTAAAAAGAAGAGAAAAATAAGAAAACAAAGTGATGGCTTAGAAATTGATTTGAATGTCCCTGCATGTGAATATGAACCATTTCAGTTTCAGTACCTCAACAAGCGAGGACATCCTCGTTCCAACAATGCAGTGTCAATGGTCCCAGGTGAGTTTAATAGAGCAGTGATATGAATATGTTTAGATTAGTGTATATAGACATCACCATTTTTTAATGGAGTAGTGTGTGAATTGTTTGTAGAGGTGCAAAAATACACTACTGTGGATTCATTCCAAGGATATGGATAGATACTATGTCATTCTATTTTTCCTACCATTCTAGGTGCTTTTTGTTGGACTCATAATTGATATAATCCATATTTTCATATGTATATTACTTTACATGCCAATGTGGGTTTTATTATAGATATAGGAGCTTCTTCCGGAGGTTTTCCTCCTTTGGCACATGTTCGGTTGGTTGACAACTCTCTAGTTGGTGATTTTACAAGTTTGTTGTGATATACTTTCTTTTAGTTTGTTTTTATTGGTATATTGGGTGTTGTTGATGTATTAATGTGTTAACTATGATTATGATAGTTGACTATAGTATGAGAGGAGAAGAATCATGTTCTGCCATACAAATCCAACGATGCGAGGGTTGCAACTTCATTATTGCCCAATTTTCTAGAGACATACCTCATCCTAAACCATTCAGGTGAAGGTGAACCCTCATATCTGTTATTTTTTAAAATTTCACAATATCTAAGTGTTTAACATGAATACAAAATGCTTCAAGTATCGAAACCATTTGAAAATGATCCCTGTTTATAAGAGTAGGATATTTATGAGAAATTATTATCAGCCCAAAAATGTTGCAAAGCTAAAACTCAAATAAGAAGGTTTTACCTTAGAGCTTAGATTTTGAGTAAATTTTTACAAATTCTATACTACTGATGCCACCCCCCTCTTTCGATGCCTAGCTAAGGTGAAGTCTATACTATAGTGAATTGAATCCTAATTGAGGGGAAAATGTGGTAATTTAGTTTGAGAGGCATAGTCATGCAACATGTTTTTATTTCATTATGAAATTTATTTCTGATTACTAGAGGTTTAATCAAGTAACACTTCATTCTTTAAGATAAGGCATATATTGTTGGACACACCTACCACACTGAGAGGGGGGGGTGAATGAGTGTGGGGCTCTTTTTCCCAAAACTTCCCTCTTACACAAAACTCATTAGTTAGAATTCAACTTTTACTCATTACTCATTGATGTCATTTATAACTAGTTGGATGTAAACACATATTAGCAACATATATAAGCAATTTATCATCAACAAGTCATCACCATAAGGAACACAAAGAACACAAGATGTATGTACAATTTTTATTTTTATTATGGACAACAATTCGGGGTTTTTCAACAACAACTGAATAGAGTACAACTCTAGAAGAGCACTAGCTCCATAATGCAAGAATCAACTTACACCCTCAGCACCAACTGAGATGAGGCAACAATCCTCAACACATATCAATCTGCAACAGGTACACGACCTGTCAGTAGTGCATCCCGCGTGTGTACGTGCTCTGGCTCACTATAGCCTACGTATGTACGCGACCAATGTATACAACAACCTGTGTATACCTTCTAAGATTCTTAGGGTTTATCCTTCAAGATTAACTCATATCCTCTGCAACCAATATATCATTCTCTTCTGTCTATGAATGTCCAATTTGACCACCATCCAGTCAAAACACATCTAAGCTTTCCAATAGTCTACTCATGCTCCATAACCAATCAATATGAATGCTATCTCAATCATGTATAAACAAATAGTATACCATAACAATCATGTCACCACTGAATCACAAGAGTACTGCTCACTCCATCAACCAAATCAACCAAACTGAACCACATCATAGAAGCCATATCAAGAATGCCCTAAGCATTCACAACACATCAAACAATAGTATCCATCAAGATAATAATGTAACCATACCAGTGTCTCAGTGGCAGATCTGAGCCCATAAAATGCAGATCTGGAACCTGCCTCATCATCCAAGAGCTTGGTACTAGCTCAAGAACAAGTCTTCATCATTCCATCCACTTTACATGCCCTATCCTCATACAACCCACGTATGTACGCGCCCTGGCCCATTACAGCTCGCGTACACCTCCGAAACTAGGGTTTCTGAAGCTCCAAGACTTTTGTCGTCAAGATCTTCGATATTGCTGAAACTTTGAAGCATCCATGAGATCCTCCTCTCGCTCTCTTTCTCAGAATGGATCTTCAATCATGCTCAAGATATCCATACCAAATATTCTCTCACAATAAGCTCTCACAAGAAGTTCTCACAAGAAGTTCTCCATCAATACTCCAAAAGATCTTCTCATAGGAAGCTCTCCATTGATCCACACAAGGATTCTCTCTGAAAATGTACATCTCACAAGAGATCCTAGCTTCTTATTTATACTTTTATCTTCTAGGTCACTTAACCCATTTCTAGGTCACTTAACATATTTTCCTTATTTTAGGGTTAACCACTTTCCATAAATAGAAAGTTCTCCAATATTTTATCATTTAAATTTTCCTTCTTGATTTTTTCACTTCTTTATCATTAAATAATGATTTCTTCTTTTAGGTCACTTTGACTTCTTTGACCTTGGGGGTTGCAAGCCTTCATATGGGGGTCATCCAACTTCATAAGGCCATAACTCTCAAACCGTGAGGAGTTATGTGACATTCC
>SNQJ01S0084872.1:0-25655 GCA_010110895.2 Picea sitchensis
ATGTATTAACAAATTCTATATCACCAATGCAAAGAACGAAGAACATCACTCAATCATTGTATGACTAAGAAGAAGATTAAATCAGTCACTCTTTAATATTATTACACAGATAAATATAGATATGGAAAATAAAAACTGATCTCCATTGATAAGGAATCACAAGTCTGAACAAATACAGAGAGAAGAAAAGAACACAGTGATAACCACTCTAAATTCCTCTAGGTCCAAATCCCCCTTCCCCTAGATCATTCTAACCCTAATCTACTCTTGTAACATGAAATATATAGCACCATAGGTCCTTTCCAGCTCACCAATTCCAACTCCAACCCTTTTCCCAAAATAGAAACAATTACAAACCAAGAATGACACGTTTTAATTAATTCCTGCTTTTCAGGAGGCAAAATTTTGAAAACTAGGCTTCAAAATTCCACTTGTAATTCTCAAAATACAATAGTTGTGTAAAATATGAGAATGGTTTTGTAGATAATCTCGTTCTAAATAAATACCTCTCTCGGTTTCTTGAAATTCATATCCAAATAGCCAGAATATGTGTCGCAAAAACATGTCTCAATCAGGAAATCATGAAAACTGAAAAATTAGGGCTCAAAGATTCCTTCGAATCTCCCAATCCGTGAGACTTGTGTGAAAAATGAAAGAGGTTAAGGTTCTTGGGTCCGTGCTTGACAATAACCTCCTTTTATTTTGAAAATTCTTCCTGGTTCACCCGAAAATCCTCCTGGAATTCAACTGGTCAAAAATACCAGTTCAACAATCTTAGAACAAAGTTTTTGCAGCACATTTCATAGCGCATTTTGACAGAAGCGTAGCGTCCACTTGGAGGAGATTTTGAGATAGATTTTATGCATTTTTTTCTATTATGAAGGTTTTATAAGGTATCCTTGGATGTTCTCTAACCAATTGAACATTGAAACTTGCAAAAACACACCTGTGAAACACTCAAAACTTCATTTCCCCAAGCTTACTCCATAAGCGTGGCGTGGGTTGAAAAACAATGACAGAAACATGAAATTTGGGGTGTTTTCTGAGTTTTCCTCCAAAATTAGAAACTTTCATGAAAAACCAAAGGCATATCTGGGATTTACACATAAAAATTCATCCATCCATGTAAGGTTGGCCTCCATTGGAGCCTCTGAGAAAAAGCATAGCGTGAGCTCGTTGTGTTTTTGTGCATCATGAAATTGTCAAAATGGTGTTTGGAGGCCTTCCCAGAGGATTTTTGGGCTTCAAGTGGTATGGTTGGAAATCTTATGATGTTTGTTACACAATGGAGTCATCAATAACTACAAAATTCTTCTCAAAACCCCTGAAAAACTGACTTGAAGTCAAGTTGTTCAAAAGTGCAAGAATCCTCCTATAGCAATTTTATTTTGGTAATTTATCTCAAATCATAACACTTGTGCATAAACTAAAGGAGGTTTTTGTTCCTTGGTCTATTATTGACAAAAAACTTTTTGAAAATTTTTATGACTCAAATAACAAAACTAAGGTGAATTTGTTTGACCCATACAATCTTATGTGTTAACATTTGTCAAATTTTGGTCTTTTGACAATTTCATGATGCACAAAAACCCAACGAGCTCACGCTACGCTTTTTCTCAGAGGCTCCAATGGAGGTCATCCTTGCATGGATGGATGAATTTTAATGTGTAAACCCTAGATATGCCTTTGGTTTTTCATGAAAGATCCTAATTTTGGAGGAAAACTCAGAAAACACCCCAAATTTCATGTTTCTGCCATTGTTTTTCAACCCACGCTACGCTTTTGGAGTAATCTTGGGGAAATGAAGTTTTGAGTGTCTTACAGGTGTTTTTTTGCAAGTTTCAAGGTTCAGTTGGTTAGAGGACATCCAAGGATACCTTATCCAACCTTCATATCAAAAAAATTATGCATAAAAGCTATCTCAAAAGCTCCTCCAAGTGCATGCTATGCTTCTATCAAAATGCGCTATGGAATGTGTTGCGGAAACTTTGTTCTAAGACTGTTGAACTGGTATTTTTGACCAGTTGAATTTCAGGAGGATTTCTGGGTGAACCAGGATGAATTTTAAAAATCCAAAGGAGGTTATTTTCAAGCACAGACCTAAGAACATTAAAATATTTCATTTTTCACACAGGTGTCACGGATTGGGAGATTCAAAGGAATGTTTGAGCCCTATTTTTTCAGTTTTCATGATTTCATGATTGAGACATGTTTTTGCGACACGTATTTCGGCCATATGGAGATGAATTTCAAGAAAACAAGAGAGATTTTTCTTTAGAATGATCTTATATACAAAAAATGTTCACATATTTTACACAACTGTTGTAGTTTGAGAATTACAAGTGGAATTTTGAAGCCTAGTTTTCATAATTTTGTCTCCTGAAAAGCAGGATATCAGTTGAAACGTGTCATTCTTTGTTTGTAACTATTTCTATTTTGGGAAAGGGGTTGGAGTTCGAATTGGTGAGATGTAAAGGACCTATGGTGCTATATATTTCATGGTACAAGAGTAGGGTAGGGTTAGAATGAGCTAGGGTAAGGGGGCTTTGGACCTAGATGAATTTAGAGTGGTTATCATTGTGTTATTTTCTTCTCTTTGTATTTGTTCAGACTTGTGATTCCTTATCAATGGAGCTCAGTTTTTATTTTCCATTTCTATCTTTATCTGTGTACTAATATTAAAGAGTGATTGATTTACTCTTCTACTTATTCATATAATGATTGAGTGATGTTCTTCGTTCTTTGCATTGGTGATATAGAATTTGTTAATACATAGATTTTTACTGTGAGATGATTGTTTTAAAGTGTTGGAAGTATCTCTGACATGTTCAGATCATATTTTTCTTTTCCTCATCCATTTATCAAGTCTATTGCCTAATCTAAAGTTGCTAAGGCCACTTTTGTTGAAGGTTATAATTGGGAAACAGTAGATGAATTTGATTGTCCTTATGGTCAAATCCCTATGACTTTAAAGCTTATCTTTCAAGATTAAATTTGAATTCTTTGCATGTTACCAAGCTCACTTGATTACAGTCTAGGGTGACTCTTGGAGTGATAAAACCAACATTACAACTTGTTTTTAGCCTTATTATTACATAACAATTTTCACTCTCTAACTTTATGATAAATTGTTCTGAAAAAAAAATAAAAAAAATAAAAATAAAAAATAAAAACATGAAAGAAAATGACCAAATATTTAACATTTTTGTGATGTTAAACAAAAAGGTTGGTTAACCCAAAAGGTTGCAGAAAATGAAAATACCAATGAATATCTTTACAAACCTTTGAATTTCCATTCACTAGGAAATCTTAATGAAAAAAATTTAATATTTTTATGATGTTAAACAAGATTGTTGGTTAACCTAAAAAGTTGCAGAAAATGAAAAGACCAATTAATAGCTTTACAAGCCTTTGAATTTCCACTCACTCTGTAAGCTTAACCAAAAATACATTGCAAAATAAAAATAAATAAGGGAGGGTAACATCTAACTTATCTTCCTTAGGAGAATCTCCCCACTTATGCATGCCTTATTGAACAAATAGGCCTCCAAGCAAAAATGTGTATCGCTTTTTACCATGAAATCCCTCAGGTTAATAGAGTTATGTGTCCAAAGTGGAGATGACATGGCATTGCCTACTATCATACTTTTAGAAAATTCAAAAACTCATTGAAACTTAATAACAAACCTATGATTTTCAAGAATTGTATGGTAAAATGGTATTTTAGTGTCAACAGTAGTCTAAAATTAATGTTCTCCTTGAAACTTGATTTTTTCTCTATTACTATTGTACACCATATAATGATGTGCTAGGAATGATAATAACTTTAATTATGTAGTACAATGTTGGATGCATACTACATGAAATGGGAAAACACTAGGCATGGTTACCTCCATACTTGCATGGGAGATGATTGCAAGTAAAATGATGCTTAACAATGAAAGTTGTATAACACTAATAGTGTTTCATGTTCAAGCACAAATGATTTGTTTATATTGTAAATACCCTCCATAGGATATAAGAACATGCAGAAGAAAGCTTGCATAATAATAAACTTTAAGTATATATTAAATAATGTTACATTATGGTTAACAGTAACAACTGCACACCATTCTTCAATGTTATCCTCTATCATAGCAATTATTTATGGTAATGAACTTTTTTGTTTCCTTTTCAAAATGTCATTCACTTATCCAAAGTACATGAATCCAAAACTCGCTAACCTCTCAAGGCTAATAATGCTACCATATTCAATAATCATACACAAGTGATTTGTATAACAGATTGTCTTGTGAAAAAGATGTGAGACACTAGACACAACTCCATCCCAACCCAAGCTCATAGAGAACAAGAACAAGAAGCATTAATAAAATGCATCATGAGCTACATCTGAAACAAGATTTATAGAAGACAAAAAATACCAGCGTATGTGGGTTCAGAGTGTCTTCAATGGAAGAGCCTTGATAGTGGGGTTTCGCTGTTAGAGGTTGATCAAACAGACATGTGTGATATGTTCGCTCTACCAGATGGTGGTGGTGGATATATATTTCTAACTCATGGCAGTCTAAACACATTATTACAAACTATCTTCTCTCAAACTATATGCTCGTCCAAAAAAGGATTAAACTATCTGCTCAAAAAAATACTGGGTAAACATAATATAATTTTTCAATTATTTGGATAAGTGGAAAACATAATATAAAGGAAAGATAGATAAAATACAAAAGAATTTTATAACATATAATCTCAAAATTAAAGGAAATACGCCCTATCCCATCCTCCTCTTAGAAACAAGCCTCTCCCCCATTGAGAGCATGGATATGACTAGATACCTAATGTATAAGAACAAGTTAAACAACATGGAAGACAAGAGTCTTCCTAAAATTGCTTCAAAATTGAGTCATAACCACCATTGACTCAAGCAAGGATGGCATAAAGATTCATGGTCTTGGCTAAACTATTGGGGAATCATGGAAGACATCATTTTGCAGAATAAAGATACTATTAAAAAAAACGTCAAATCAAAATTTAAGGAGAAAATGTGGTGTGATAAAGAGTTAGAGGAAAAAAGAAAATTAAGGTATTATAAGGATGTAATCAACCCTAATCTAGAATATCAAAATTATCTATTTGTTTTGCCAAGTGTAAAGAAAAAAATAAACATTGCTAAGATAAGAACAAATTCTCACGATCTCCATAGTGAAACTGGGCATTGGTCAATTCCTAAAATGCCATGGGATGAAAGAGTGTGTCACCTTTGTGACACTAAGAATGTTGAAGATGAAAATCACTTTCTCTTAGATTTTCCAACCTATACCCATATTAGATCTCATTTTCAAAATATTTGTCACACTACCAACCTTCCTCACCTCTTAACTGAACAAAAGTATGGTGATCTTGGAAACCTTCTCTAAATGTTTTTCGAGCACATAAACAAAATTCTAAAGAATCGTAAGTAATCACTTACCCTCTTAAGGTCTGATAGACCAATTCGGTCTTAGTGGACGTTAATCATCATCATCATCATCAATATAATTTTTCAATTATTTGTTAATTCTTTGAGCACTCATATTATTATTTCGAATGGGATGGAATACAATTAAATAAAATTTGTTTAATTTTAAACCTAATAACAGACAATATAAAAACATTATAATATCCATTTAATTTAATTGTATTTTATTAATTATATGTTTTACTTGTGTACTACTTGTGCACTCTTCCATTATAATTAAAAATAGTATCAAATACAATTAAATAAAATTTGTTTATTATACAATCAAATAAAATTTGTTTATTATACAATCAAATAAAATTTGTTACTACACACTCATAAATTTTACAACCACAACAATCTACTAAGTTTAATTTTAAACCAAATAAACAATGAGAATCTACTAAGTTTAATTTTAAACCTAATAAAGCCCGCAGGGGTGTAGACGGATTGGCAAGTGTTGTGTAAATGGAATGAAAATTGTAAATGAAGTCTCATGTTCGATTCTCACCCCGATTTACTTGTGCGCCATTCTTGCGGGCTGGGTGGTTGCACCTGAGGTTATAGTGGTAGCCGACGGGGATCGACCCCGTGTCACGCGAGTACGAGAACCGTGCGTTTCCAATTCCCCCGATACAATAAATAAATAAACCTAATAAATTATTAGATAAGGACATTACTTTGTTGTTAATTATAAAAATCCAAAAATTTATTAATTTTAATTTTCAACTCAATAAACGATGAGATAAGGACATTACTTTATTGTTAATTATAAAACTCTTTCAAGTTGATAGGCCACCCAAATTTGTTTTTATTGAAGATATGTTTTCTTGGTTAATTCTTTGGACACTTTTCCATTATAATTTTGAAAGGATCAAATACAATTATTAAGTTTGTTTTTTAATTGATTCTTATTTTATTATTTTAATTATCAAGTAATTTATTATAAAGTTAACAATTTTTTTGAATTGCATTATTAGCAAATCCACTCCGCTTAAAGGCAGGGACTAGTTGTTTTGCAGATATTTCCCTTGTTTTCCCTATTATGTAACTTCCTCTTCAATATATTATGAATCATTCTTCTTTGATATGTGATCCTTCATCTTATTGGGGTTATGGTGGTTAAGCTCAGCTTTGTGGTCATTAGACTAATTTGCAATTCACTCCTGGTGTGCAGTGATAATCCACAATCGCCACTAGTAAGTTGGCTTTATCATCTCAACTTTTATGGGTTTAGGGAAAGCCAACATATACCCCACTTTTATATATTTGATGTGTTGCCTCATTTTTAATTATGGTGTGAACTATCATAATTTGATTCATTGATTTATTTGTACATCAAAGCTACTCCCATATATTGTGTTCTAGGTTCATGTGATCATTTAGTAGAGATTTTGTTTCTCATGGTATTTGTGTTTTAACTTTAACATATTTTTTAAACAAAAACTAAGTCATTTAATTTCCAAACAAAATTAAAATTTAACTCATTGTCAAAGACTTTCCAACATTTATTCTCTCTAGCAACATAGGGCCTAAAAAACACTTTAACAAAGAACTTGTACATTGATAGAGTAGGATGAGGGGAGAAAAGACAAGCTAATATAGCTAGAATGTATTAACTAATTATCCTCCCTTGGAATTGTAACAATTAAGAATGCACCAAAATTTTAATTCAATTCCAACAGTTAGTTTTGAATCTCTTCTGTAACGTCCATGGTTTTAATCCCCGCAAATTATAATGTAATTGCATAAATGTCATTTAGGCTTGTGAGCTGATATGTTTGGGACAAAGAGACTATATTGATTAATATGGTTGAGGGTTGAACTATGTATTATGAACATTGAAATGATTAATAAAGATGATAATCATTGATTGTGATACAAGAGAGACGAAAAAAATGGGGGTATATGATTCCACAAGAGAGGGGTCCAAGGGGGATTTTATTCATGGGTATTAATCCAACCCACATTCATGAATTGTATTTGTGTACAAACCTTATAATTATTGTTGAGTGTTCCCAAAGCCAATCATTAAACTCATGTAATAGGGTGGGTGTGAGGAGTCACATCCTAGATTTATTGGAAGCATAGGGATGAAGTACAATCATCTTTGGGAAAAGTGAGAGTCAAGAATGAAAGAGAGAAGAAGGAAAATGTGTATGGAGTAGAAGACAATTTTTTTTACAAACAAATTTTGGGCAGTAAGAGGGGAAATGAGTGTTGAGAATATCACCAACCATGTTTTCCTTGAAAGTAACCATGGTTTGGTTGTGTTTTATGCTGAGAAAGAGGCATGTGTGTCTGTAAATCGAGTTGTAAACATGTAGACTATTTTCCTATTGAGGAAATGGATCATGAGTCTTGTGAAGGATATTTTGAGCACTCTTGGAGTAGTTAGGAGTTTCTTGGTCAATCAGGTGCACTGGAGCCCTAGAGGGAAGTGGGAAGGACCAAGGGACTATGTACAGTGAAGGGGGATCCAATTCCTTGGGTTGTGAAGGTTTTGGGGAAGAGAGTAGAACCTAGGTTTTGAGACTGATGTGTGTGGAGATCAGTGGACAACCAGGAGGGTCAAATCTTCTTATGGACACATAGCCTCAGCTTGGGGTGGCCTGATGTTGAGAGAAAATTAACAACAATGCCTATGGCTGGGAGGTTCATCCAGCATACACAACCAGTTGGTTACTTATTAACAAATATGTTATTTGTTATGTTATTATGTTTATTCTCATGTGCAAATGGTTTATATGAATGGTGTGTTTTTTTTTTGTTCTTACTGGATGCATTCATTTTTCTAATATATGTTGTTAGATGAATTTAGAACTATGGTATCAGTCAAATGGTTAAATGTGGGTGTGATCTATAGTTGGTAAGCTACATTATATTATTAAGTAGAAAATTTATATTGTAATGTGCATTATGCTTGTAATGTTCCTCAGTTGGACTAGGGCATGTTAAATTATGGTATCAGAGATTCTAGTTCAAACATAGGGTTTGTATGGGCCAAGAACTAGCTCAAATTTAGTAAAATTCATTGTTATATATTTCTATATGTGACGAATTTGGAGAAAATGGTGAAAAATCATAGTGAAATCCCCAAATTTGTGAGTAACCTGAGTTTTAAATGCCTCAGATTTGTTGAAGATATATCTGGGGCATAAATATGTAGGTTGGAGAGTTAAATTTGACATCAAGTGTCGAAAATTCATGTTTTAATGGCAGCCAAAGGAGTTGGGAGAGTTTGATGAATCGACGGCCAAGATTCTGGTTGATTTTGAGATCAACAACCTATATTCATCGTGAGTTGATTAAGAACTCATAAGTTTTTAGAAAGTTTACAAAAAGAAAAGAATTGACAGCCAGGATCTATTTTTGACATTTTGCAAAAGGAAGCAGATCGATGACTAGGATTCATCTTCGCAGTTTGGTGAAGTAAGAGAATCAATGGTTGAGATAATTTTTTGGAGGTTTGGAAAATGGATCAGATCGACGTTCAAGACTCATCGATAGATTTTTGCGATCTTAAAGAATTGACAGTCAATATCATTTTGAATATGTGATCAACGACCCATATTGATTTGGGATTTGGTCGGAATTGTTTTGAAGTGTTGGAGTTCACCAAGTCTAGAGATCGTTGATGGTCGATGACTGAATCGATGAGATTTGCGAAGAGTTTTAGTTTGCCAATAGAAATCATCGATGGTCAATGATCAACTCAGAGAGTTTGGCGAAGAGTTTGGTTTGGCCAAAGGAAATATTGATCGTCGATGATCAGGGGTTGGAATATTTTAGTGAAAGGTTTCATGTGTCCAAAGGAAATCACCAATCATCAATGGTTGATGATTGGGGGTCAACAGGATTGGAGAGGTGTTCAATTTGTTGAAAATAATTTTTTGATCGCCGATGAAAAGGAATGAGGAGAATGATGTGCCTTGCCATGTCAACATTCACGTCTCATTCCACATCATCCAGAGTGCCATGTCAATGTCCACGTGTCATGCAACGTTATCCATAATTCCATGTCAGCGTCTACTTGTCCTACCACATTAGCATAGTTTCCACGTCATCTTGAAGATGTTTGATGGTCGATGGTCAAGGTTCAGTGAAATTCGTAGACAAGATGGTTGCCAAGGAAATTCATCCAAGGTCGATGATCGATGATTAGGGTTCGATAGAATTCACTGGAAATATTGGTTTTCCAAGAGAAATGGTCGATGGTTGATGATCAGGGTTTGGGGAAATCAATGAGAAAGTTTGATTTACCAAACAAATAGTCGATCTCCAATCATCGATGTAGTGTTGGAGAATCAATGGTTCAAATTGCTTCGAACTGAAAATCGACTATGGAGATTCATATGTGGGCTTGGTGGAGGTATAGCAGTTCAACGACTGAGATTTATCTTGATTTGAGATGAACGGTGAAGATTACGATATTTTTATAACAGTAAAACAATCAATTTTGTACGAAATTTCAAGATTTTATAAGGTCGT
This sequence comes from Picea sitchensis, assembly GCA_010110895.2. Lineage (NCBI taxonomy): Eukaryota > Viridiplantae > Streptophyta > Pinopsida > Pinales > Pinaceae > Picea > Picea sitchensis. Next base: position 9,986 of record SNQJ01S0084872.1, read on the forward strand.
GAACTTTTTTTTCCATGAGAAATTAACTCGATTTATGTTAGAGATATAAATCATTTACATCACTGTCCATATTGGCACTAGCAGCCATTACATTTTATAAGGTCGTGAACTTGCAGGGGCATTTTGATGCCCTAAAAAATGTTTTTAGGAGTTCTAAATTTCAAAATTGTAAGTTTCGAAGGCACCACATACATTTTTTTTAGCTTAAATAAAATAGTTTGAAAATATGTTTCCAACAAGTTATTTTGATCACAAAATAGAGCTCGTATAAGACAGTTGCAATTGAAACAATTAAGGGTATATTTTCACTACCATTTTATTTCCAGAGGGCATAACTCCCCGCTTCGAAGTCAGTTTGGGGCACAAGAGAAGTATATGGAAATATTATGAACCATAGGTGTCATCTATGGAACCAGATTTGGAATCTAGGTAGAAAAATATGTACAAAAGAGAGAAAACGCTTGTAGCATGTAAGGCTAAAAATGTAAAATGGTCAAAACTTATGTCGGTCGTAACTAACAATCTGGAGCCCAATTAAGGGTGAAAATTTGATAGATCGTTCAAAATTTAGTCATGGACATACCCAATTGAGATTATTTCAAAATACCAAAGGATTTGGTGTAGTGATGCATGATCAAGCCTAAAATTGCTAAGTTGGGAGAAAGTTGAAAGGGGAAAAGTTGTCATTTCCATATTGATGTAGATTTTGACTAGAGAATTACTTTGACAATCTAAGAGTTGTTGTGAATTCAGTGTTGGTATTGTTATCTGTGTCACATAGAATATTTTTCTTGTTTCCATATATATTTACCTCTACAAGTGGAAAAATTTGGTGTTTGAGTTTATTTGCACCAAGGAGAAAGGTGCATAAAAGATGTAAATTAGCAATATTCAATCACCTATAACTTTATGTTTAGTGCTTAGAATTGGGAAAGAAAGTAGTCATTAGAAATCTATTGGATAGGAGAATCCATATATCCACTCATAATTTAGTTTTGAGCCAAAGAATTATCAAGGAATCATAAGGAAGGTTACTTATGAACTTGAAGGACACCATTGAGCAAAAGGGTAATTTCATGAAGTCAAAACTTTTTACTCGTAAATCAAATTGAAGCATGAGTATGGTCATTGGAAAACTAATCCAAAGGAAAACATGGAAAAAGGTATAATTTCTCTAGTGGAGCAACATGTTTCTCCATAAAGTTTCATGAAAAAGTGGAATTGGATTCCAAGAACCATGCAACTACTCAATGTAAAGATTTTTCCAAATAATGTCAAAATTTGGAGAAACTTTCCCAAATAATAGAGGTGAGTGCCATAGGTGATTGTTGGGTAAGGAAGAATATTTAAACTCATGATAGTTTATATGCATAATTATAGAGTTACATTTGAATTGCAATAACTTGACAAAATAAAAGGGGATAATCTTATTAACGGGGCATTGTTAATAAGCAGAGGAACACTCCAGCCGAGAGTGTTGTGTGAAGGGATTGGTAACAAGAGAATAAGATTTCCAAAAATAAGGATTGTGTAGGTCTATTCAAGATTAATCCCAGGGTCCATTGGACATGGAAGCAATTCAAGCTTGTACAATTGGTTGAAACATCAAAGAACTACAGAGGAAAGTGCAGGGTTGTAGAGAAGATGATGCAAGGTTGACAAAGCACTAAGCAAGAACATAGAAATATTAGCCTTCAGCTACTACATAGTCTTAATGGATTTCAAAGAAAAATCAAAAGAGGTCCTCACATAAATCATGAATCCAACATGTGAGGAATGTCATCTACATGCACAAGGAGTTAAGGAGGACTCCATAGCCTTAAAGGTAGAAATGTAGTGAAGGATATAAATCTTGATACAAGAGAAGGAAAAGGGATACCATGAGATGAGGTGTCAATCATGGGTGGATGAGTCATATCTATGTACAAGTATAGGGATGTAGGAAAAAGGAATTGTTGGATATGATCTAGAAACTTTTGTCTAAAAGTACCCAAAGCAAGAAAATTTCCTCTAACTATCAGAGTGCACAGCGAAAGCAGGGTACATGTGAGAATGGAGGAGTGTATAATTCCAATTAGAGTAGAGTGGTATTGAGTGGCCAAGAAATAATTCACAGTGAATCACCCAATGAAGTGAACATAGGTATTTAAAATTGAGCAAATCCATGGATAGAAAAATATATTGGAAAAGATAACATAAAATAAATATTTTAGAATGTTGAAATGTCGGTGAATGAGAATGGTATTTCAAGACCAGTTTGGTCAAGGAAATGGGGAGTGTTAACAGTCATCTAGAGTAGTGCATTTTACAACACTACGAATATTGAGAATTTTAACCAAAATATTGGGACATGAAAATGACAACACTAGTGGATCTAGTGGTTGAAAATATAGAACATTTAAATGGGGCTTGGATGGAAGGTTCAAAATAGAGGTTAGTGATGCACAATTGAGTAGAATGGTAGTGCACGAGGCAATGAGGTTCTACAGGAATTCAAGGGTAGCCATCTACAAAAACAAAAATAAATAAACAAATAAAATTGAAATAAATATGCATTGGATTGCATGATAGAATTTGTGCATGAGGCATACAATAAATATAGAATGCATGTGCGTGGAATATGCATGAAATATTAAATTCTTGATGCATATTGATGCGCATTGGTACATGTGGGTATGCTTGAACATGTATATGGCATGAGTATAAATTAAGAGTAGTATGTTGATATACGAGTATAAATTGTTAAGAGTAGTATGTTGATATATATATATATATATATATATATATATATATATATATATATATATATATATATGAATTAATGATGTTGTGGATATTTCGAAATAAGACTAATAACAGATTGTGTATCCAAGAAAAATGTTATAGCATGGTTGATAATGATGTTGATGATGTAGCTACATATGAAATCCATCCATATGAAGACAAAGGAGGATGGTAAGAGTGATGACCAAGAAGGGAGTCGGCGAGATTCTACAAAATGTCAACTGATTAGGTAGCATCAAGTAATTTGATAATAGTTATGCATGTATGCATTGTGTTGCTTATGTTGCATAAAATGATGAAAGTAATAGAAGTAAGAATTCCCTCAGTTAAAGATCAATATTTGGATTGACGTATAAAGGCAGAGATCCTTGGAGGTACAATTTTTTCTTAATGTTTGAAAGTACATATATAGTATTTGTGGTATCTTATGTGGGCTATGGGATCATAACCAAGTTCAATCAGGAGATATACTCCTGCAATATCAATGAACTCCATTAGGGATGGCCATGTGTGAGGGCATGGTATGGTTGGAAATGGAAGGGTTATACCATCATATGAGTGCATGATGTTCTTCCCATATATAACCGATGTTTGGACTGCAACCTCTACATTGAATAACACTAAGGGATCATGTTCCTAGTGTTATGTATGGGTTGAAGAGGAAGGTATCCAAATAATTGAACATGTAATTGGGAATGGATTGGATAATGTGTTAAGGTTATGGCTATACCTTCAAATTCACCATAGTGGAATACATAACATGGATATGTGGTATTCCAGATCCAATTCAAGGATGTGTTGTGTACTTGTGGCCATGGGAATTGGCACGTTGGTTTTAATTATTAGTAATGTTTGATTGCATTATGAGGATCTTGGTATGATAGATAATGAGTGTGCAAGGAATGATAGTTTCATTCTATTTAATATGAATAATAGTTAGAAGTGATTGAATTTTTAGAGTAATATAATTATGAAATCACTTCATGGAATGTTTGCAAATGTTGCAGTGAGATGATAATGTGCATGAATACTGACAATTGTTTGGATGAATGAAATTGAGAAGAATTGTAGGAAAAATGGTCTTGGATATGGAAATGGTGTAAGCCCATAAGGAAGACCGATTCTTGTTGTTGTAAGAGCCAAATGTCTTGAGAAGAAATCTCATGCTTGGGAAACTTTGTTTCCTATATGTAAAAAATATTTGGAAAATTAATAAATAAATTTCTATGTTGATATATCATAATGATTATATGTGTGTGATATAGATGATATGATGGTAATTGAAATTGAAATCTCAATAAGAAGGCTACTGTTATGACACTGGAATCCTATGGTTTCCATAGGTTGCAATTTGTCAGTGAAGGTGTAATAGTGAGTTGGCGCTCCCCTTGCACAAGAACACTTTGGAAAATGATGGATCGCGTGAGGGAATGTGTATCAATGAAGGGGATGCTTGAGCCTGGAGGGTGAGTATGGAAAGGGGGAGGGAACTCAAGAATGTGTATGACATGGTGGTTGGAATCATGTGGGAACGTCAGATAAAAACAATGAGTTGATTTATTTCCCATGGAAACTTTGTAAAGTACAAAATAACCATACATATGAGTATTGGTTTATGATTGCAAACTTGTTTTGAATAAATGTTTATATTTTGGAGTTGAAAACTCCTATGAATAAGATAATTGTTATACTATAATGGATATAACAGGTATATTTTCTTAATGTATTCTATAGGAACAATTGAAGAATGGAAGACATGTACCAAGTTGTCAGTCCTAAAGATTGAACTCATATGTGAGTTACACTACAAAAACAAGGTTTTTGTTGGTTATTTCCCTAGTATCCTTCCTAGGATCGAGTTCCCTTGAGTTCCCAGTAGTGATATTCTTGGTCACATGCACCAGAGAGACCCTGATAAACGAATGGTACATCTTGATGGACTAAAAACACTGAAGGAGTCACATTCCTTGGGTCATCCTTGATTAATGAATGGGACGTCCAATGGACTAAGAGCATTGAAGGGGTATATTCTTTGGGTTGGACAAATTGTGTGGAAGAGAGCTGGTGGAAGTCGGGATAGTTATAGGATAATGTCAGTGGTTTATGTATATTTTTTTGGACCAGAGTGTTTATGTATGTGTGTGTGTGTGTGTGTGTGTGTGTGTGTTTGTATTGTAATTGTATTTGTATGTACACCCAGTGGTATTGTGCACTGAGGATAGTGAAAAAATAAGGGAGAGGGGAATGTAACATCCCTAGTTTTAATCCCTACAAATTATAATGTAATTGTATAAATTTTATTTGTCATGAAATGAAAGAACACTTACACATTAATTCTAGCAAAAGAGGAGAAGAATTTAATCAAGAACGCAAATGACACAAGAAATCACACAGTACATTGATATTTTACCCTAGAAACCCTTAACCGGGAATACCAACATTCCTTTGAGCATTATTCTCTCTTGTTGTCTTATTCAATCAGAATAAAAGGTTGCATGTCTAACCTTGGTCCATACCTAAGACACAATCAACATCATACCCTCTTACACAGGTAAGAACAACCTTGTAGCTAATTAAACTTACATATGCATGACCAACAACCTACACTTACACATGCATTAAACTACAAAAGTGAATTCTACGATTACCTTACAACAATATCCTTCACGGCCTTACAACATGCCTCTGTATAATCTTTACAACAAGAAAACCCCTAAAGATTGGCACCCAAAAATAGTTACAGATCCATGCATATCATTGGCTACAAATCTCGCAAAGCCCAAGACTTTGTTACAGTTGACTCCAAGCCAGGTTTACCATTCAGACTTCATTCGGTCTCTAGTTGGTCGTCTCACTCATACACTTCGACCTCTTGTCAATTTAATTTTCGTCGATATCTTTGACTTCAACTTTACCTAGTCAACTCCCTCGACCCTCGACTTGTTGTCTATCCACCTTAACTTTGAAGTGCTATCAATCCACCTTGGCTTCGACCTATTGTCGATCCACCATGACTTCGACCATCAGTCAATTCACCTCAACTAGAATTTCACTACAAATAATATAGCAACCCAACATTCTCCCACTTTTCTTCTTCTTTGTTGAAACAAGAGATTCTTGAACTTTCATTCACAGACCCAGGGCATCAATGCCCATTGCCTCTCTACACGAAGATAACTTCACAACACTCACAGACTTGGTCAACAAGTCTGCTATGTTTTCCAACGTGTCTACTTTTTCCAGTAGTACCTTGTTACTTTCCACCATGTCTCTTATGAAATGGTATTGTACATCAATGTTCTTATTCATTGAATGATAAACAGGGTTCTTTGCCAGAAATATTGTGCTTTAACTGTCACAACTTACTTTCATATCTCTCTACTCAAACCTGATTCCTAAACACAACCTTTGAAGCCATACCACTTCTTTTCTTCCATGAGGGGCAGCCATGTATTCATCGTCTGTTTTTGACAAGGTTACAACCGCCTGTCACTTACTCATCCAACTTATTTCTCCATCAAACATCTTGAAGACATATATATTGGTCAACCTATGTCGATCCATATCTCCAACCCAGTCGACATTGACAAAGCCATATACATCTAATTTACCACTGTCACCTCCAAGTTTTCCTTGATAGAGTATAGCATAGTCCTTCATGTCACACAAATACCTAAATACTCTCTTGATAGCTACTAGTTCTCATTTCATGGTATTGACATGTACCTTCTCAACATTCCCACTACATGGGAAATGTCTAGTCGAGCTCAGACCATCACATACATTAGACTTCCAACCACACTTGCATAGGGAACACATGCCATGTCCTCTACTTATTCCCGTGTCTTTGGACATTGTTCAACAGTAAGCCCACTGTAATTGGCACCTTCATCGGTTTGCAATCCTGCATGTTGAATTGTTTCATAACTGTTTCAATATACTTCATATAATTCAACCATTTATTTCTAGCGTCTCGATCTCTCTTAATCTCCATTCCCATAATGAAGTTAGTTGCACCAAGATCCTTCATGTCGAACTTGGAGGATAGTTGCTTCTTCACCTCCTTTATTGTGTCCATGTTGTTTCCAATCAGCAACATGTCATTGACATACAAAGCTACATATATGAAACGTCCACCTTCTTCCTTGGAATATATGCAGTGATCAACTTTGCTTCTCACAAATACCAAACTAAGGATGTATGTGTCAAAATTTTGGTACCACGTCCTTGGCGATTTCTTTAGACCATAAATGGATATTTTGAGTTTGCACACCAACTCTTGCTTACCCTTTACTACAAATCCTTTGGGTTGTTTGATGTAGATTTATTCTTCCAGGTCCCCATGTAGGATTTTTGTCTTTACATCCATCTTTTCTATCTCCAAATCAAATGTTGCAGCTAGAGACATTAGTACTATAATGGAATTTGGTTTTAAAACAGGGGAAAAAATCTCACCAAAGTTGACTCCATCGACTTGGGAATATCCTTTCTCTACCAATCGAGCTTTGAACTTCTCAACTTTCCCTGCAACATTCATCTTCTTCTTGACCATCCACTTGCTACTGATAGGATTTCTTCCACTAGGTAACTTGACTAAATCCGATGTCTCATTCTTGTACAAGGATTCCATCTCTTCGACCATGGCGTCCTTCCAGAGTTTACCCTCTGTTGAGTCGACTACCTCATTGACCAACTTGGGCTCATCATAGATGGTAGTTAACATGATTGTGGAACATAAGTGAAGAGGACTATACCTTTCAACTGGTTTTATTACTCTTTCTGACCTGCTTACCACTGGAGTAAGTTGTTCCACCTCTTCCTCGGATTTTTTTGACTCATTTGAATCATCGTCTTCGTTCCTCAGTTAAAACCACAACATATTAGGATTATTCTCAGTCTAAACATCTTCCTCTGGCTCAGACTTACCTTTGAATTCTTTGAAGAACACATCTCGATTGTACAGTGTTCTCCTTGATGCAAGATCCTAGAGCTTATATCCTTTCATTCCTTCTTTGTATCTAATGAAAATATATTTGAATGCCTTATTTTCCATCTTGCTCCTTTTTTCCTTGGGAACATGCACAAATGCATCACAGCCAAAGACTTTGAGATGTGCCATCAAAGACTTTGAGATGTTCCATCGAAGGCTTCTTACCAGACCATACCTCATTTGGAGTCGTGAAGACTAGTGTCGACGAAGGAGACATATTCACCAGATATCTTGCAGTCTCAATTGCCTCTGCCCAGAACTCTTGTGCAAGCCCAACACCACTGAGCATGCTCCTTTCCTTATCCATCAAATTTTTTCTCATTCTCTCAAAAATTCCATTTTGTTCTAGGGTGTATGGTGTGGTATTTTATCACATCATGCCACACTACTTACAAAACTGATCAAATTCCTTTCCACAAAATTCACCACCATTTTTATTTTTTACCACTTTAATCCACTTCTCTGTCTGTTTTTCCACAAGAGATTTAAACTCCTTAAATATTTCGAAAACCTATGATTTCTTCCTCGGGAAATATATCCATGTCTTCCTAGAAAAATAGTCTATGAAGGAGACATAATACAGGGATCCACCAAGTGAAGGCATTGTAACCAAGCCAAACACATCACTATGCACCACTTCTAGAATCCCATTTTCCCTTGTCGCTCTAGATGGGAACCTCACTCGAATTTGTTTCAAAGATATGAAATGTTCACAAAAGTCGAATTCTAAACCACATTCAAGAAAACCTTTGACCACACCTTTTCTTTGCATAACTCAAAGTCCCTTTTCTCCAATGTGTCCCATCCTCTTGTTCCATAACATGTTCAAGTCGATTTCATCATGTCTTGTCGATTCGATTTGAGCCGACTTGGCTCGAGTCAAGTCAAGTTGTGTCAACATTGAGTCGAGTCGAGTCACAGTCAAGTGGAGTTGAAGTCAAGTCGATTTCAGGAGAAACAATGTTGTTTCATCTAGACGATTTGACATTCCCTAACTTCTTGTATAGGGTACCAATCCAAACTCCCTTCATTAAAACCATCGCACCTTTGACCATATTGCACGAATCCTTATGAAACAAAGTATTCACACCTACATCACTCATCTTGCTAAAAGATATCAGGTTTCTTTCCAAACCCAGAATGTGTAGCACACCTAGAAGGGTTCTTTTCCTCCCATCCTGCAGTGTCATTCGAACTCTTCCCTGTTCGACAATTATGGTTGTCAAGTCATTCCCCAAGAACACATCACCCCCATCATATCTTTCATATTCAAAGAACCATTATTTATGTGGTGTCATATGATAGGATGCTCCTAAGTTGATAAACCAAACATCTTGATCTGACTGAGTACTGCTCGAAGTCAGGTACACATCACCTCCCTTGTCGGAGGTCATCTTTCTCTCAGTCGATTGCTTCTTGTCGGATCCATCACTGACTTTTGTTTCCTTCGACTTAAATTCCTTTTTATTAAGCCCATCTTTACCACATTTCCAACATCTTCGCGTCAACTAAACCGGGGATTTAGATCGACCCTTCGACTTAAACTTTCTACCGGAGAATATTCCTTTATATGTGTCTACCGGTCGACCTCTCACTACCAGAGCATCTTTTGTCGATCCTTCCATGTTCTTCCTTCTCATTTATTTTGATAGTAGAGAAGAAACCATGTCATTTAGCGCTAGTGTGGTTGTATTACTCCCAATAGCCATGACTAAGTTATCCCAGGAGTCTAGAAAAGAAAATAATAGGTTGATACACTTCTCCTCATCAGTGATATTAATATCCATAGATGATAATTGTCTTAACATGATATTAAACACATTTAAATGCTTAGTCACTGAACTTCCATCACTCATCCTCAGAAGATATCATTTCTTTATAAGGAACAACTTATTTACCAGAGATTTCGATGGGTATAAGCTTCCCAGCTTGTCCCACAGTTTCTTGGTCGAATCTTCACCTGAGACATTCAGTATCACCGAATATGAAAGACAAAGTTGAATCATAATTCTTTTTCTTCTTTCAAGTTTATCCCATTCTTTCATCGACGTTCTTGTCGGCTGGGTTATTGCATAGACCAATGTCCATTGTTCTCGATCTACAAGAATATCTTCCATTTTAAGCTTCCAAAGCTCAAAATTCTGGCCATTGAATTTTTCTATCTCTATTATGGAACTGTTCGACATTCTTTATCATGATCTTTAACACAATTTATGACTTATGACTCTAATTCTACCTAGCTCTTAGCTCTTAGACTCAAGATTTGCAAATAAAGATATGATATACTCACCAAAGCATAATACCTCTCTGATAACTCACTTGTCATGGAAGACCTAATCTTTGATACCACATGTCAGGAAATGAAAGAACACTTCCACACTAATCCTAGCAGAAGAGAAGAATAATTTAATCAAGAACACAAATGAAACAAGAAATCACACAGTACACCGATATTATACCCTGAAAACCCTTAACCAATAAAACCAACATTCCTTTAATCGTTCTTATCTCTTTTTGTCTTATTCAATCAGAATAAAAGGTTACATGTCTAACTTTGGTCCACACCTAAGACACAATCAACATCACACCCTCTTGCAGAGGCAAGAACAACCCTATAACCAATTCGGCTTACATATGCATGACCATCAACCTACACTTACACATGCATTAAACTGCAAAGTGCATTCTATGATTACCTTATAACAACAACCTTTACGACCTTACAACACGCCTCTTTATAGGCTTTACAAAAGGAAAAACCAAAAATATTGGTGCCCAAAAATGGTTATAGATCCATGCATATCATTGGCTACAAATCCCACAGAACCCGGGATTCTATTACATTCGACTCCAATTCAATTTTACCAGTCGACCTTCATTCGGTCTCCAGTCGGTTGTCTCACGCCCACACTTCAACCTCTTTTCGGTTGACTTTTCGTCGATATCTTTGACTTCAAATTTACCCGGTCGACTCCCTCGAACTTCAAATTGCTATCAATCGAACTCAACTTAGACCTATTGTTGATCCACCTTGACTTCGACCTACTATCAATCCCCCTAAACTATTGAATTGTTATCTATCCACCTTGACTTCAACCATCAGTCGATTAAAATCAACTATACTTTCACTGCAAAGAATATAACAATCGAACATTATTTAGGCCGATGAGCCGATATGTTTGGGACAAAGAGCATGTATTGATTAATATGGTTGAGGGTCAAACTATGTATTATGAACATTGAAATGATTAATAAAGATGATCATCGCTAGTTGTGATATGAAAGGAATGAAAATGATGGAGGGATATGATTACAAAAGAGAGAGGGGTCCAAGGGGGATTTTGTTCATGGGTGTTAATCCAACCCACATTCCTGAATTTCATTTGTATATTAACATTCTAATTATTATCGAGTGTCCCCAAATCCAATCATTAAACTCATGTAAGAGGGTGGGTGTGAATATTCACATCCTATATTTATTGGGAGCATGGGGCTGAAGTACAATCATCTTTGGGAAGAGTGAGAGTCAATCAAGAAAGAGAGAAGAAGGGAAATTCATATGGAGAAGAGGATAGTTTTTTTTTACAGGAAGATTTTGGGAAGCAAGAGGGGAGTTGAGTGCTAGGAAGAACACCATCCATGTTCTCCTTGAAGGAAATCATGGTTTGGATATGTTTTATGTTGAGAAAGAGGCATGTGTGTTTGTAAATAAGGTTGTAAGACTATAGTGTGTTTTCTTTTTGAGGAAATGGCTCACAAGTATTGCAAAGGATTTTATGAGCACTCTCGGAGTAGCTAGGAGGTTCTTGGTCAACCAGGTGCACTAGATCCCTTGAGGGAAGTAGGAAGGATCAAGGGACTATGTGTAGTGAAGGTGGATCCCATTCCTTGGGTTGTGCGGGTTGTGGATAAGAGAGTAGAACCTAGGTTTTGGGGATGCTATGTGTGGAGAGTGGAAATCGAGGAGGGACAAATATCCTTGTGGATTAATAGCCTCAACTCGGTGGTAGCCTATTGTTGAGAGAAAACAAACAAAACTTATTATGGCTAGGAAGTTCATCCTTCATATGCATCTAGTTGGTTACTTATTAACAGATAATTTCTATGTTATGTTATGATGTTTATTCCGCTGTTGAAATGGTTTAGATGAATGTTGTGTGTTTTTTTTTTCTTACTGGATGCATTCATGTTTCTAGTATATGTTGATAGATGAATTTAGAACTATGGTATCATTCAAGTGGTTAAATTTGTATGTAATATGTATTTAGTAAGCTACATGATATTATTAAAGAAAATCTCAATTTTAATGTGTATTATGCTCGTAATGTTCCTCAATTGGACTAGGGTAGGTTACATATTCAATCTTTCATTCTTAGGAATGCAAACATTGTAACCATGATGAACAATCAACTCAACATCTCCAAGAACTTTATGAATCTTAATCTTCAAATCAAGTGCTTATTGGAATCCTAAAACCAAAGCTTCATATTCAATTGTGTTCTTTATACACTCAAATTGTAGCTTATATGAATTAGGTACAATATTAAAATATAGGGATTGAAAAATCACCCCTTTTATTGATCCTAGTATATCTAGAATATATGTAAAGATAACATACCTTGAGAGGCAGTGGGGCTAAGAATACATCCAAGTTGGTCATTGTGGTAAACAATGGTGTGGCCACTAGAATTAAAATGTTCAGCACAACTATCTAGAAACTAATGACATGACATTTAACCTAGAAAGGTAGCATCTTGAACCAACTTTAATGAAAAATACTCTTTGAATATCTACTCCTTGATTCATGACACTCTTGGGAAATGTCTACAAACCTAAAGCCAAAACTATTTATTGTGTCAAAAATATGAAGGAATAATATTGCAAATTTTGAGATTGAGATAGCTTATAATGAAAATTACAATGCTTTAGGGAATCCCTTGTGTAGTGTTCCTTAACCATTGAAAATTGAAACACAACTAGGTATATAGATAATATAATTGAAAATTAACCAAAAACAAGATACAATGAGATAAAAATTTCAAAAATACCCTTGTATATTAATAATGTGAAGAATAATACAATATGCACTTGCCTCTTAAGGTGGGGTGACTCTTCATTAATCAGTTCTCCAAATACACAACACAAGACAAACATTACATAGTCTCCTATATATTTAAATAGATTTTGTATAGTAAAAACCCTAACTATTTGTGGTCATGTCACTAATGGGTACCAACTACCTAATGGGCCATATAAATTTGACCCTTTTACATTAAATAATTATCCACTACTATCCAATGGGCCTTATTCAAAGAGGATGGCCACATACAACAAATAACTAACTTCTATGTAGCCTAAAGTATGAATATTATTACCCTAACATGCCATGTCCCTTCAAAAGAAGCATTGTCCTCAAGGATAAATATGAGGAAATCATTGTAGGATTTTGGTTGGTTCACATGTGGCATATTTAGGTGCCATGTCTTTCCACTAGATCAATACTTCAGTGATTGTGCACTAGCACACTTAACGCTCTCCAATATCAAAAATTGTTGTTGGCTAAAGAAAAATGCATCCTTCTTCATCAAGTTTTGGTAGGTTGGTTTGCACCTTGCACTTCAATCACATGACCTTTTTTAGACAAGAAACATGGAATACTATATGAATCTTGGAGTGGAATGGAAGAGCCAATTTGTAGGAAACTTTTCCAATGCACTAGATGATCTCATAGTATCCATAGAACTTGGGTGTTAATTTTAGAGGTGTTTTGTCTCTAAGTGATGTTTGTTTATAGGGTTGAAGTCGAAGAAACACTTGGTCCCATATTGCAAAAGATCATTTTGAGAAATGTTGGTCCACTCGTTGATTCACTATTTTTTTATCCATAAACAATTGTCCTTTAGTATGATAAGAATGGTCTGAATGAGTCATATTTACATCAAACCATGAAATTGCGGATTGAGTTAGTGGGAAGACGCTTTGCGGATTGAGTTATCCTAGAAGTATGGTTAGAGAACCCATTATTATTTGTGGAATAATGAGATGAAGGTCAGTGAATTTTTTAGTGAAACTATCCTAGATGGATAGTGTTTTTCACGCCATTTCCTATGGTATGTGGAACATCACATAACTCCTCACGGTTAGAGAGTTATGGCCATGAGAAGTTGGAGAACCCAAGTTTGGGTAATGGACTCAAGTTTGCTTGATGGATAATTGTGTGATTTTTGGTATATTTGCAGGTAATACTATTACATATGGATAGTAAATTTCATTCCATTTATGGTGGTATGTGTAACGTCACATAACTCCTCACGGTTTGAGAGTTATGGCCTTACGAAGTTGGAGGACCCTCATATGTCATCTAAAAGCCCCAAAAGGTCAAAGTAGTCAAAGTGGTTTAAGATATTTTAAAAGGTAAATAATAAAGTGAAGTGATGAGTTTACTATAATTCAAAGTGAATACAAAATATTTGTTTTTCAATAATAAATTTAATGGAGAAATTAGAAGTGGGTTAACCCTAAAATAAGGAAAGTGGGCAAAGTGACCTAGAAGATGTTTTTAAGGAAGCTACTTGGAGAGTATAAATAAGGGGCAAGGCTCTCTCATTTAAATCACACTTGAGAATATTGAATATCTATAAGTTTATAAGTTAAGAAAATGATATATAAGCCAAATTTCTGAGGAAAGGTGAAGAAAAGAAGGCCAGAATTCAAGGAAGGATAAATTCCTTTGATGATGCTTTCTAAGGTATGTTATTTACAGGTCATCTCACCATTTTTTCAATAACGTTTTTTCTATAATGATTCAGACCATGAAATTGCTATCACATTGAGGAAACATATCCAAGTATATGTGGTAAAAACTTCACCTTGTGGTTCATTGTATTTTTGGATTTACACTCCGTGGAAAATAGGGTTTGTGGCTAGTCTTGAAACTAGTCTAAAACAAGTATTTCAGGTAAAAACATCATAACTTATTCATAACAGATCTAAATTGAGTAATACAAAATGTGTTGGTTATAGTACAGTCTTTAGTATTCTATGTAACAGTTTCATATCGATTCAATAAATATTTCGTGTGGGAAACGCTCTACAAGGTATCTCTCTAGAATAAGCCATAATTTAGCAAGGTATGTCATTTTTGCTATAACTCTTTTTCTGAGAGGTTCCAAGTAGTGACACTTGGAGGAATTGCATAAAACACATTGAAGAACATTGTGTATCAGTTTTAGATATTTATTCATTATAGGTTGGTGCATGGTTGATGCACTTGTTTATGGTACAGGTTGATTACAGGTTGAGGTACAGGTTGATGCATGGTTCAGGTTTATTGGTACAAGTTTACAGTGGTATATCTCACAGTGATAGTGTGACAGTGGTTCCATCATTATACTTCTACTTCAAGGCAGTTGGACTGGGTAAGGATAGGTGGTTGTAGCCACCTTCTTGTTGTAGTCGGAGAACATAGGGGGTTGTAGCCTCTTTCTGGTTATATCCACAGAATTGGGGGGTTGGAGATTCCCTCAGGTTGTAGCCTAAGAAACTACGGGGTTGGAGCCTCCTTCCAGTTGCATATGAAAAAAAAAGGAATTTGGTGATTCCAATGAATGTAATTCTTCAAGACATAAGAAAAATCATTTCGTGGTTTTCTCTCGATTTGGGTTTCCACATAAAACACTGGTGTATTGTGTATATGTGTAATTGTTCATTTCTTATTTCTCATTATTGGATAATAATTCTACATTGATATAACACTTGGATTATTTGGATAAAAAGGATTATATTTGCGCTATTACTAATTCACCTCCCCCTCTCAGTAATCCAACAATTGGTATCAGATCAGGTTCCTTCAGAAATCAGTTTAACCACTGAAAGGTAGATCATGGAGAGTACCAA
>SNQJ01S0084873.1:0-29716 GCA_010110895.2 Picea sitchensis
TAAATGGTTATAAATGACAACAATGGGTAATGAATAAATGTTGAATGCTAATTGATGAGTTTTTGTGCAAGAGGGAAGTTTTGGGAAAAAGAACCCCACACTCATTCACCCCCCCTCTAAGTGTGGTAGGTGTGTCCAACACTTACAAAGTGTAGATGCAAATGTAGCAGCCTCACCAAGCTCTCCTTGTCCAACCCCTTGCTCAAATGATCCACAATCAAAATGACAATACTTTTCACTGATTATCCTCCCCTTTTCACCATGAGAATGCCTTCTAATATAGGCTTTGAGAGGCTTAAGCACCTTAGATATTCTTGGGATGAGTTGAGGATATTACTCCATCAGTTTTGGAACTCCCCTTATATCTAGCCCTGGACTTGGATTCGAGCCAAAATGACTCGGATATTTCTTAGTTGTCCTTAGAGATAAGGGGGATTTGTCCCCAAGATTTTCTCAACAGATCGGTGCTCCCTCAAAGTGGGCCATAGAGCATTGCAGTTCTCCCTGCTAAGAGGGAAAGGAGTGCTAGCACTCCTTACAAGTGGGCATGGGAGCGCTGATCTCCAAAAATTCTTTTATGATGGTAATTTCTCAAGGCAAAAGTTTGTACTCTTTGCCGAATGATATATTTTCATCTTCTAACAAATCTTAGACGATATCTCAAGTATTCTTATGATGTATTTCGCAATGTGACACAGGTGAGATGACAATATGATTTATGTGACACTTGCAATAATGACAATGAGACATCATTGAAGTGAGTAATTTTGACATGTAACAGATTTGCCCCCAAAGTGCGAGGTCAGAAGACGGAAACTAATGATTGAAGTACTTTGTAGACTATCGAAGCAAGGGTATGGAGTCAGAGAACCTGGTAGAATATGAAAACAACCATCAGACAAATGTTATGACATGTTTCAAACCCAAGGCATTCATACCTATGCTTGAGTGATAAAGGACTTTCAAGGTATGGTCGTCATAAAATACACTGCGGATCCATAATCATATTGACTGAAAGGTATAGCCACCAAATATACAATGTGGATCTATACTTCCATGACATGAACTAATCGTAGCCAAGAGAATTACACAGTGGATCTAAGAGATGAAAAAAAATAGCCACGGACCAATACAAAGTGGATCTATGTGACAATATATATATAAATGTGCTCAAATGATCTCCTTTCGCAGCCTGGGTAAAGTAGATATCATAGTGAACACTCAACCCGGGGTCTTCTTACCGATCCCGATGTGGTACGAATCTATCCATGTGAATGTATGTGTTGATGTTGAACATGGTAGAAACCACTTGATTATCGGTCATTGAGGAAACCGTTAACAAGTGAGAGGAAAATCACCATTGATGTCAATGACTCCCAAGGTACCCTAGTACAATCCAACGAATGTGAATAGATGAGTTGAAGTCGAAAATTCATGGAATCATCCGATCAGAATTCAATGTTGTAAACCTATTGTCGGAGGTGAGCAGGCCTGCCATTGAGGCATGCAGGTCCCAAGGTACTAACTAGTTTCTAAGTCTAATTCTTGGATGATTTATTGAAGTCGACAGGAAAAGACTCATCGAAGGAGGGCCTTGATATATCCCCCATCAACGACACGAAACTGACATAGAAATGTAAGATGGTGAGTCAAATGAGTATGGAATAACACGGGTAATGAAACTGGAAATTTTTTATGGTTGACTCTCGAGGTGGATACTTCCCTTTAACACTGAGGCACAAATGGCAAAAACATGACATGGACCGAAACATAATGTAGTGGATACTGTGACTTTCGTCGGGTGACCCAAAGGAGTAAAGAAACACAAAGGATTGGTTTAGTGTAGAGGTTCAGCGGGTTTAAATGTATGTGAAGAAAATGTGTCGTGTTCAAGGGAGACTGCAAGAGTGACCTGTGATGTTTCCCAAAAAAGGATTGGCTTGCTTCCTTCAATTTTTCCCCCATCTAGATAGACGAGTACCTCTTTTTATTTTTAAGAGCTCAAGGAGGATAACACATGATCAATATAAATTACCTTCAATAAGTTCCTCTTCTTTTGTTTAATGAACCGGAAGAAGTAAGGGTTCGGTCCCATATGGGCCCTTCAATGTGTAAGTTTTAACGAGTCCAGAGAAGGAAAACTCGGTTGTTTTTCATGTTTAGAGAGTCTGAAAATAACTTAAAGATGACTCCAGGGTTGTCCTTTTTCGTAATATTAGTCTCTGAAATCTGAAAAAGAGGTAAACTACCACTTAGGAGACGCCCTTTCAAAACCTTTTAAATGAGTGTGAAAGGAAGCAAGATCACTCGGAAATCTTTTCATGTTTAGAGAGTCTGAAAAGAGCTTAAAGGAGACTCTAGGGGGTCCTTTTTCATATATCCTTACGAGTCCAAAAAAGAGATAAAATTCTACTCGGTTACGTTCTCATGTTTTTTCGAGCGTGAAAGCAACTAAGACCATGCTCATCAGTGTGACAAGGTCAAACGGAATAACACCGCTTCGAAACCTGCAAGTGATGACAAATATGCATTCCAAGGTATCAGTAACATCTCCAAATTCTATATCAATGAAATAGGGTTAAAAAATGTTTTTACCCTTTTATTTGTGCCAAAATATTCTAGCAATGGTAAATTTGACTTTAGAGAGCGATTTTGAAGTTGTTGGCATCGGAGCTACAGTCATTTGTTTCCACTTTCGTTCGGATCATGTTGGTCCTTAACTCTTTCCAATCATTTTGTACGGTTTAAAATTTCATTTTAGGTAGTTTTTTATTTCATCTTGGGTGCCCTAGGAATCCCTAGGCGCAAAAACAGATCAGTGTCACTCAAAGGGCTAAGGGGAGCACCAACCGTGTTTTTGACGCCCTGATATGCACTCTAGGAGAGCGTTATCACTCTGTGTATGCATTTAAGGGAGCACCAGTGCAAAATGAAAAAATAAATTGATATTTAAGCTAAAATTACCCAAAAAATTGCCATGGCAAGATGATTAATGGCTCTTAATAGAATGTTCTTGCAGTTTGCATTGATAAAATCCATGATTGAGTGGAAGGCGTGCGAGTACAAGCTCGACGACATAGCTGCGTTGCAAAACCCACAAACGAGGGTTGCTTTGAGGAATTGTGGCCTCCTCAAGTACTTAAAACTGCAAAACATGAAAAAGGAAGTCCTTTTACTTGAGTATATGATTGGGTTGTGGAATGATGCCAAACATGATTTCCATATTGGGTCGAAAATGCTCAAAATCTAGCTAGAGGACGTATACTTTTTGACCAGCCTCTCGAAGAGAGGGGATCCAATCATTTTATCCGGACAACAGGCAGTTCCAGTGCCTGTCAAAGTGTATGTGGAAAATCATTGTATTCAGAGTTCGTGATTGGTTGGAGGTCGAATCGTTATCAAAGAGGTTAGAGATTTGCCTCTTCGATCCATCTTGTTTTCCATCACCAATTTGACAGGTAGCACCAGTGCACATTTGGCTTCAGGATCCCAAATGTATTATGCTCTACAATGCGTGGAGCCAAGGTTGTTAAACTGGAGTGCAGCTTTCCTTCACAATGTGAAGGATCAAATTACAAAATGCAGGACGAAGAAACAGAAACAATTTAGGTATGGTTCTTTTTTGGTTTCATTCTTTCTAGAGTGAATCCCACAAATGCAGCCACAAATCGCATTGATGGGCGACCGGTGGGTGAACCACGCATGGAAAGGTGGATGAGTTTGTATCCAAGGTTGGGAACTGACTCAGAATTTAAATTCACAACCGACTTCTTTGCTTGGTTGAGACGTCAATTGATTGTCATTGAGGACTTTCCATACGTCGGATTAGATTTCCGAGGTAGATTGGACTTGGTGCTTCCAGATGGAATAGACTGGGATGCGTCAGGTATGAAACCGAAAACCTTGTCAAGTGTTTTTCTTTGATTTTGAAGTTTATATTATTTTTATGTGTACATAGTGGGGTTGTTAACAGATGCATTGTTTCATCATGCAGACAGAGGTGCAACACGTCTGGTAGAGATGTTGGAACTAGGGAGTCGTGGAGATGCACAGATAGATGTATAGCATGAGGTAGTGGTGGGGGGTCTCTGGGAGGTTGAGAGGAATCTTTGTGGTCTTACGATGGGTGTCCCTCCTCTCAGGAGGTGATATGTACCCCTACATTTACAGAGTGGTGCAGACCCTCTGCCCTCGGATCGGGATCTGCACAGGATCTTCACTAAAACCACGCCAAGGTTTAATCAAACCCTTTATTTAAGCCACAAAGGACTTTGGGTTTCTAGATTTGGAGAGTCTCGATGTATTTCCACAGCACTTGGAAAATGTCGAAATGTGAAACGTCAACGAAGGTTGACTCCTCCAATGCGAAAAGCACATGAGTTTCGGATTTCGGGGTTTTGAGCGAACAATCGTTCCTCTTCCCTTATGATTCCCCGAACTATCAAATGCCAGAATGATGAAATGGGCTCAACATCCCAAGGAATTCGATATCGATGGCCTTTCGAGATTTTTTCCAAAGCTTGACCCCTCCTTTTACTTCCGCTGCACATACCTTCTGACTGAGACTTGGGACCCACCTTTTCGACGTTTCCCTTTTCGCGATTTCGAGAGTTGCGTTGACCATGCAACTCTACCTCTTGAGTCCTGAAACCCCAAAACCTGATTGGTGCCAACTGTTATTTCCCCTCTACCTTTCGGGAATTTTTCCCTTCCCTCTTTGGGATTTCGCGAACCGGGAGTTTGAAACTCTCGATTCCAAATTCACTGCCTCCTCTACTTCCCAAACTCCGAAAAACTGAAATGTTGAAATCCCACACCAAAGGTACACCGCGATTCGCAACTTTGGGATTTTCAATGCAAAGAGTCTTGGTTCCTTATCATCGGAATTTTCGGTATGCCGAACCCCGAATTACTGAAATTCCAAAATTCCACACCTGATAATCCTTTTCGGGGCCCCGAAATTTGTGTGACCAAGGATTTTGGCCTGCACTCCAAACCTGCGAATCCTGAATCCCCAAAATGATCTGACGACTCAAACAGATCATGATCAATGGTCCACGTTGATTCTTGATGTCAGGGTGGCAGATTCATACAACTCCTAACTACCTTACAGCTCTTCTGGATCCTACGGTCCTTGCGACTTCGCGAGTTCTCCACGGAGAATTATGACCAGCAGATGGACTCTTCAATGACCCCTATCCAAACGAATCGGTGTTCTCCCTCCTGAACTTAACTTCTACGAGATGATTTCAATCCCCGTCTCCATTTGAGCACTTCAAAGGTGTTATCCTTCCTGAGCTTTCACTTGTAAACTCAAGCTCCCCAAAAGGATCCCTGATCGCAATCCTTGTGGCAAACCCTCAAATAACCTATGGTTATTTGAGTCTCCGACCCTATGCACTCTTTGCAATAGTTGTCCTCTCAATCTTCCCCTTAGTTGATAAGTTCTAAAGCTCCAACCAGCCTGCGCACACCTTGCACGACTTTGTGCATCACCTGCACTTCAGCTGGTATGAGAACAACGATATCTCTCCTGAGATTTCTATGATGAAACTCAGACCCTCGTCAACGCACACCTTGTGGACATTCACTACACTCCTTGCAGGAATTCTCAGGAAGAGAAACAATTGAAACCCATTCTTCTCCTCTGTCAGACTTCATACATTCACCATGAAATCATACACACAATGCATTATTGAAACAAATGCATAACAGAGAAGCAAATCAATTGTAAACATACCATTCAACAAATGTAAACAGTAAACATCATAACACCATGAAAGTTGAGTCAAAGCTTCATATATTAACTCAAGTGCTCCTGTACATGGGTTCTTCTCTACAGCTCTCTGCTACAGCTCTACAACTTATGAATTTTGAAAGATCATCCCAAAATTACAATGATACAAGGGTGAGGGTGTCTATATTTGTTTTCCCTCCTATATCTTTAAACTGTCTAATCTATTAAATTAAATCTACCTACTTGCATTCATTACGCATAAATGCCTCTACATTCTACAGATGAGAGAAACGCTCAAGATCTATTTACAATATCTAGATATAAATGTAAGTACGCTTCCCTTAGCTATTACATTAATGTCCATTCATTAATCTCAAAACACTTCAAATATGCGCTAGTTCTTTTTCAGTTGTCTCTCGCTTTTACGTTGCTTGCTTGGTTGGCTGCTTACAATGCTCCTGCATCATACTCCCTCGCTTGAAAATTTTCATGAACTCTTATTCATTAGCTCTTACATGGTCTGTCCATGCCTATGAATTTACGCTTCATCCACCCAACTGGCATGTTCAACTGGATGTCCCTTCCATTTGACCAAGTATTCAAAATACTCTTTTCTCATAGTCTTTTTGCTAACCCTTTTGTCAATTATGCTTTCCATCTGTGGCTCTACAGCTACAGTCATTTGTTTTGTCCATTGAACATGTTTCTATTCCTCCTCTACTCCTGCTTCTTCATCTCTGTAAGGGTACAAATCCGCAACATTGAATATCAATGAGATTCTGACCCCATCGGGTAATTCAATCTCATATGCATTTGCCCCAAATTTCCTTATGACCTTGCATGGTCAAATCTTTTTCATCTTCAGCTTATTATGCGTTCCCCTTGGGAACCTTTCCTTCCTCAGATGTGCAAGAATCAGATCACCAACTTCAAATTGAAGTTCTCACCTGTGTTGATCTGCTCTCTGCTTGTATTCTTGACTTGAACTCTACAATCGCTCCTTAATTTGGCTGTGAAGCTCCTTCATTTCTTCTGCAAAGTTCTCTACACTAGCACTCCTAAATTCATTTTGTTCTGAATATTTCAATTCAAAAATTCCCCTTGGCTGCATTCCATATACAATCTGGAATGAACTCTGCCCTGTGCTTCTATTGAGTGAATCATTATAAGTGAATTCTGCCTATGGCAGAATGTGATCCCATTGACTGTAGTGTTTAGTCACTAAGCTTCTTAACAAATCTCCCAAGCTCCTGTTTACGACCTTTGTCTGTCCATCCGTCTGAGGATGATATGTTGAGCTAAAAGACAAACTTGTCCCCAACTTTTTCCATAAGGTCCTCCAGAAATGCCCTACGAACTTGGTATCTCTATCAGAAACGATACTCTTTAACAAGCCATGAAGTCTGACGACTTCCTTGAAAAACAGGTTCGCAATATGAGTTGTGTCACTAGTTTTCTGGCATGGTATGAAATGTGCCATTTTTCTAAATCTTTCAACTACCACAAATATTGAATCATATCCTCTCTGTGTCCTTGGAAGTCCCAATATGAAATCCATGCTCATTGCGTCCCACGGCCTTTCGGGTATGGGAAATGGTTGGTATAACCCTGTGTTCTGCCTTTTTCCTTTCGTGTGCTGACAAATTCTGCATCTATCCATGAATTTCTTAACATAGGTTCTCATCCCTGGCCAAAAATATGAGCCATTCAACTTTGATAACGTCTTGGCATGACCGAAATGTCCGGCCAATCCTCCACTGTGTTTTTACTTCAGCAAATTCTCCCTCTTGGAGCATTTTGGAATACATAGTTGATTTCCCCTGAACAATAATCCATCATGGATCATGTATTCAGTCCATTGGCTTCTATCCCTAAGAATTGGATTCTCAGATGCCTCATATGCCTCCTTGAATTCTGGATCATCCCTGTACATTTCTTTAAGGTTATCAAAACCCAAAGTCTTGACTCTGAATTCCTACATAAGCAAACATTTCCTGCTCAAAGCATCAGCAACTTTGTTAGCAGTTCCATAAATATGCTTAATCACAAAAGTAAAATCCTTCATGAATTCAACCCATTTATCATGTTTTGGTTCAACTTCTCCTATCGAGTCACGAATTGCAAAGTGTGATTATCGTTGTACAAAACAAACTCCTTGGGAACCAAATAGTGTCTCCATTTCTTCAGCGCTTGTATGAATGCATAGAATTCTTTGTCATATGTGGAGTAATTAACCTTCGCTTCATTCAGTTTTTCGCTGAAGTACGTGATTGGCCTATCATCTTAGCTCAAGACCTCTCCAATTGCAAATCCACTCACGTCACACCTGACCTGGAATGTCTTGCTAAAATATGGCAAAACCAGAATTGGTTGCTCAATGATCTTCTTCTTCAGCAGGTTGAAACTCTTCTCTGCTTCCTCTGTCCAGTGAAAAGATTTATGTCTTTTCTTCACCGTATCTATCATCGGTGCGCTAATTCAACTGAAGTTTCGGATRAATTTCCTGTAGAAGCTAGCCAAACCATGGAAGCTTCGAACTTCAAACACGCTCTTCGGCGATGGCCAATTCTTAATCGCCTTTATCTTTTCCGGATCCATTTTTAATTCATTTGCAGAGATAACAAAACCCAAATAAATGAGTTATGTCTTCATAAACAACGATTTCTCCATATTAATTAGAATTTCTCCTAYTGTAATCCCCTCATTACTGCAACTAGATTCTTTAAGTGTTCTGCTTCTGTCTTGTTGAAAATCAATATATCGTCGAGATATACAATGACGAATTTCCCTATGAAATCCTTCAAGACTTCGTTCATCAACCTCATGAAAGTACTGGGTGCATTCGTTAAGCCAAATGGCATGAAAATCCATTCATAAAGCCCCTCATTTGTCTTGAATGTTGTCTTCTATTCATCACCTTCTCTCATTCGAATTTGATGATATCCGCTTTTCAAATCAATCTTTGAAAAAAAACTTGCTCCACTCAAGAAATCCATCAAGTCATCCATCCTTGGCAATGGAAATTTGTATCTGATGGTAATCTTATTGATTTCCCTTGAGTCTGTACACATTCTCTACCCTCCATCTTTCTTTGGGTTGAGCATTGTCGGAACAGTGCATGGACTCAAGCTTTCTCAAATCAATCCTTTGTCCATTAAGTCTTGGACCTGTCTCTTAACTTCTTCATTTTCCTACGGTGTCAACCGATATGCTGCTTTGTTCGGAAAACTAGCTCTAGGTATAAGATTGATATGATGACTTATACTCCTGATAGGTGGCAACGAACAAGGTAGTCCGTCCACTACTATATCAGCAAACTCTCCCAGCAACTCCTGGATTTCTTCTGGTAAATCATCTATCCTCGTACTGGTCGAAACAATTTTGGCCTTCCTGACCACAATAAATTGTGTGTCTTCCTTCTTCTTCACCTCATCAAGAAGTTCCTTCCCACTCATGAGAAGTACACTGCCTCCTCTACTTCCCAAACTCCGAAAAATCGAAATGCCTAAATCTCACACCAAAGGCACACTGTGTTTCGCGACTTCAGGATTTTCAATGCAAAGAGTCTCGGTTCCTTGTCATCGGAATTTCCGGTATGTCGAACCTCGAATTACCGAAATTCTGAAATTCCACACCTGATAATCCTTTTCGCGACCTGGGAATTTGCGTGACCAAGGATTTTGGCCTGCACTCCAAACTTGCGAACCCTGAATCCCCGAAATGATCTGACGGCTCAAACAGATCACGATCAATGGTCCACGTTGATTCTTGATGTCAGGGTTGTGCATTCATCCAACTCCTAACCACCTTACAGCTCTTCTGGATCCTACGGTCCTCGCGAGTTCGTGAGTTCTCCATGGAGAATTCTGACCACCAGATGCACTCTTCAATGACCCCTGTCCAAATGACTTGGTGTTCTCCCTCCTGAACTTAACTTCTACGAGACAATTTCAATCCCTGTCCCCCTTTGAGCACTTCTAAGGTGTTATCCTTCCTTATCTTTCACTTGCAAAATCAAGCTCCCCAAAAGGATCCCTGCTCGCAGTCCATGTGGAAAACCCTCAAATAACCTCTGGTTATTTGAGTCTCCAACCCTGTGCACTCTTTGCAACAGTGTTCCTCTCAATCTTCCCCTTAGTTGATAAGTTCTAAGGCTCTAACCAACCTGCGCACACCTTGCAGGGCTCTGTGCTTCACTTGCACTTCAGCTGGTATGAGAACAATGGTATCTCTCCTGAGCTTTCTGAGATGAAACTCAGACCCTCGTCAACACACACCTTGCGGACGTTCACTACACTCCTTGAAGGAATTCTCAGGAATAGAAACAATTGAAACTCATTATTCTCCTCTCTCAGACTTCATACATTCACCATGAAATCATACACACAATGCACTATTGAAACAAATGCATAACAGAGAAACAAATCAACTGTAAACATACCATTCAACAAATGTAAATAGTAAACATCATAACACCATGAAAGTTGAGTCAAAGCTTCATATATTAACTCAAGTGATCCTGTACATGGGTTCTTCTCTATAGCTCTCTACTACATCTCTACAGCTTATGAATTCTAAATGATCATCCCAAAATTACAATGATACAAGGGTGAGGGTGTCTATATCTGTTTTCCCTCCTATATTTCTAAACTGTCTAATCTATTAAATTAAATCTACCTACTTGCATTCATTACGCATAAATGCCTCTACATTCTACAGATGAGAGAAATTCTCAAGATCTGTTTACAATATCTAGATATAAATGTAAGTACACTTCCCTTAGCTATTACATTAATGTCCATTCATTAATCTCAAAACACTTCAAATGTGCGCTGGTGCTTTTCCAACTGTCTCTCGCTTTTATGTTGCTTGCTTGGCTGGTTGCTTACGATGCTCATGCATCACAGAGGCATACAATGGGGGTTCCTGAGAGTCTGAACTACCTACTTAGACGAGTGTCCCATACAGTGGTGTGCTACTCAAAGAACAATGTGGTGCAGGAGGATTAGGATCCTCCAAATGTTTTGTGTAGTCTTTATGATGATATCATGGGCATGAGGGCTCAAATTTTTCCCTTCTATGTACAATTTTGATGTAACCAAACATTTTTCTATCACACAGTATATATATATCCGAGTTTTGTGGTGTCGATGATGTTTTCAAAAAATCTTGGGTGATGTGTTTATTTTACATGTGATGTGTTTTATATGGTTCATTTTCTTTATAAAAAATCATCAATGCGCGAGATACCGATCCATAATATAACTTGCTAGTGAATCTGAAGTTGTGTTGAGTCTTCTTAGTATGTGTCTGTATTCTATAAATTCAAACATTCTTTCAAGACGAAGAACTCGTAGGTGGAGACGCAATAGTATAGGATTGTGAATGGCGTAGACCTGATTAAGCTGACAAACCACGAGTTGAGAGTCTAGGTTAATGATTATACGAGATATACCTAGGGAGGAGGCCTCGGTTAAAAGTCCAATGATAGCATGATATTCTACCATGTTATTGGTTGTCGATCCTAGGCAAACACCTCCTAAACTCACTAACTCATCAAAGTGGTAAATTACCCAAGCTACAGAAGCAATGTTCTGGGTGTGTCGACTAGCACCATCCGCAAACCCGACAGATATAGGAAAGGAAGATGTCATCTACGCATGCAATCACAAGAAAAAGTATAAGTGGCTAGATATAAGATGTCATCTACGCAAGAGAAAAGACACACCAAAACTATAGTATAATAGTGTACAAAGCACACATGCTAGATGTTCTATGCATAGTACTTCTTAAGGTAAATCCCATTCTGGGGTTCACCAAGAGAGATTTTGTTGTAGTCAACTAGCTTGTAGGCACTTCTATGTAATACATGTTTTACGATGTAAGGACCATGCCACAGAGGTTCTAACTTGCATGTCCCTAACTTATCATGAGCCTAGTCATAAACGAGGACTAGGTCTCCTTCTGCGAAAGTACGAGGATGGAAAGATTTTTCATATTGACTCTTCATTCATTTTTTATACGTCTCATTAATGAGAGCGGCATCTCAACGTGTTTCATCCAACCTAATCAGATATAGGAAACATTCCTCTTCAGCAAAAGTATGAGGCATGAGTTCTACTTTGAGTTTCAACGAAAGAATTTCGCACTCGATTGGTAATACTGCTTCTATATCATATACTAACTAGAAAGGAGTGAATCCAGTTGTGGTTTTCACTGAGGTGCGGTAATCCCAGAGAGCGGAGAAAAGTTGTAGATGCCAAGATGTTTTGTTTTCCCCCACCATGCATTGAATCATGGTTTTAAGGACTTTTTTGATAGCTTCAACTTGTTTGCTTTCTTGAGGATAGTAGGGGGATGAGTTCTCATGGAGAAAATCCAACTTGACATGTAACTCACTCATCATCTAGTTTTGAAAGTGTGAACTGTGATTAGTGACAATGGCTTATGGAACACCAAAGCTAGTGATGATGTTGTTAAATATGAAAGAGTTGTGGTACGACCATCATTAAGAAAAGTAGGCATAGCCTCAGCCCATTTGGTGAAGTAATCAATGGAAACGATTATATGACCGTGCCCCCTAGCAGAGGTAGGATTACACTACATAAAATCAATGCCCAATTTTGCAAAGGAGTCCATGGCGACAACAGGATGCAGCGAAGTGGGGTGGGTGGGTGCCTTTTTATGAAAAACTTGGCAGGGTGGGAATTTTTTGACAGCCTCAATACAATCTTTGAAGATAGAGGACCAAAATTAACCGGCACGTAAGATTTTATGAGTTGTAGCCATCCCAAAAAGGTGATCGCCACATGCTCCAAGGTGATAGTCATTAAGGACACATTCAGCCTCAGCATGAGTTAAACAACGTCACAGGATAGTTTCAATACCACGGAGATACAAAGTGGCATCGATGATAAGGTAGCGTTTAGAATGGTGACGAGTACAACGACGTTCTTCCCGAGAGGTATCAGGCTGAAAATGTCAGGTTTGAAGATAAATAAGGATATCTCCATACCAAGAATCGGACATGCTAATGAGGAACAGAGATTCATCGGGGAGAGAATATTTGGGCTCAGCATCTTCATCACCATGGGGAAGATCGGAGATAAGTTCCGCAAACACCAAGGTTTTTTTAGCTTTGGACCTAGCAAACTCAAGATCAAATTCCTGAAGAATAACGATCCATTTGGAATATTTTCCCCCAAGGACTTGACGTGTCAGAATATGATACATGGGGTTTGAGTCCGCAATGACCATGGTAGCGCGCAACAAGATGTAATGGAGAAATCTCTGGATGGCAATGACGGCTGCCAAAGCCAACTTTTCAACATGTGAATATCAGAGCTCGGGGCTGAATAGACTCTTTCTTAGATAGTATATCACATGTTCCTCAACGTTAGGGTCCTCTTGAACTAACACCATAGCTATAGTGGAAGTAGAGGCTGCTAAGTAAAGGATGTAGTCTTGTGCATAATTCGGAGGATGCAAAAGAGGTGTATGGGTCAATGCATGATTAAGAGCATCAAAAGATTGTTGAGCAGTGTCATCCCAGATGAAAGGACTGTCTTTCTACAACAATCACATAAATCCTTTGGTAATCTCGGCATAATTACATATAAAACGGTGAAGAAAGTTTGATTTCCCCTGCAAACTTTGTAGTTGGGTCAGATTATTGGGAAGAGGTAAAGAAATAATAGCTTTAATCTTTAAAGGATCCACTGTAATCCCATATTTGGAGACAACGAAACTGAGGAGTCGACATGATTCGACAAAGATACACTTGTGGGGGTTCAAACGGATACGGTAGAACCGGCATCAAAGAAAAATGGCTCGTCGATGACAGATATGGTCTTTTCAACTGGATGAATGGGTGGGTAAATCATCGAGGAAAGGTTCTGCAATATGTTTGATATCGTGGAAAGCATATGACATGGCCCATTAGAAGGTAGCACCAGCATTTTTGAGACCAAACRGTAGTTTCTGATAGGCGAAAGTTCCCCATGGGCAGATGAAGGTTGTCTTATGTTGATCAGTGGGTAGAATGTCCATTTGGTTGTATCCGAAAAATCCATCCATGAAAGAGAAAATAACGCTGCCAGTGCAATTATCAATGATTTRGTCGATGAAGGGTGTGGGGTAATTGTCTTTTGGACAAGCCTTGTTAATATCCCTATAATCAACACAGGCACGAATGGTCCCTTATTTCTTAGCGACCGAAACAATGTTAGAAACCCATTATATCAAGGGGACTGGATAGATAAAGCCAGATTTTAACAGTTTCTCAACTTCTGCCTTTATGGCCATGGTTTTCTTAGGATGAACCGGGAGAAGTTTTTGTCGGACAGGTTTAACACCTGGGTAAGTTTTTATTTCATGCACAATGATCGAAGGATCGATCCCTGGCATTTCCTCGTAGCTCCAAGCGATGACATCGCGGAATTATTTAAATAAGGCGGTGTAAGAAACCACTTCCTTGGGCAAACAATTAGCACGAAAATTAATATTTTCCACAATACCTTCCTTGATCAAAATATCAATAGAAATCGTAGAAGAGATGTTGCCTAAATTCCCCTCGGAGATAGTATCCTGAGTAAGTATAGGAGATTGTGGAGAATCAACGAAAACGAGGGGGGAAGATAGAGTGTATATATTCCTTAATTTCTTCTAGAGGTGGAAGAAAAGAGGATCGATGATGATTGTCGTCCCAAGGTACTTCATCAATTCTAATCATTTCCATAACAGATTCGTCTAAAGGAAAAATCTGGGAAATGTAGTCAAAAGCAGAAGACAAGGAGTTCAACCAAGATGGCATCAAATAAGTTTTGCATGCCAATAGATGTTGGTCATCCATGGAGAGATAGGAATATTGAATAGCAGTGTATGAATCCTCAGTCAGAATAAGTGGCATAGTGTCACCTAGTGCATCAAATTCTAACGGACTAGGCACAAGCCGAGGATCAGATGATTTCTAAGACTGATAATTCATAGTCGAAATCATATTGATTGTGGAAATATGTTGTGTGGTAGGAGGAAGTGGTGCAGGGACAGTACCCATCAGGGAAGAGTCTTTTAAAATACCTACACCAATGCTTTCATATGTGATCTCATGATCTCCCAAGAAAGGAATATTGTTGGTGGCGGGAGTGCGAGCGTCGGGTGTACAGTAATCTAACTGGTCGATAGTGACAATTTTGCCTTGATGAGGGAATTTTACACATCGAAACACCGATGAAGCGATGAAAGTCATGGCATAAAACCAAATTCTTCCTAATAACAAGTTGTAATCGAGGGGAGCATCGACATCAATAGAGACAGTTTTTCCACCCAAGTGAACAACCAAGGACTGCAAGAGTTCGTGAGGATGAAAACTTTGCCCATCGAATACGCACAACATCGTAGGGGATTGGTTAAGTGCAAGTGATTTTAATCCTTTCCAGCAAGCTAACGACATGACACGGGTGGAATCTCCCTCGTCCAAAATAGTGCAGTGAATGTGTTGATTATGAACAACAACATCAATTTGAAAAGTGAGTTGGTGATAAAGTCGTGACTTGAAATTGTCTAGGTTAAACGTGATATTGTTCGATGACTCAGGATCAATGGCACCAATGGCAGCCAAGAGTGTTCTACGTTGACTTGGTCAGTGTTGTAGAACTTCCATCTCGGACATAGCACACAGTTCTTGAGCAAAATCTTCAACGATATTGTAGTTTTGGGCGGCACATGAACTAGGATTGAAAGTAGATTTACGGATGGTTCTCTTGAGAGGGCGTAAGATAGAGTCGAAAGTAGGTTTATCTATCTGAAGTGAACCATATGGAGGACTAACGGAGGAGGGGATGGATCTGATAAAGAACCGTTAGTGACCTTTTCTTTGTCAAGTTTAGCTGGTGTTTCGTATGTCATAGTGTGAGTGGTTAAATCAATCCCATTGAACATATAAATATGAGCACTCGTTGAGGCTTCATCATTAGGAGGGTGGCTGGAAATGGCCCTTGTGGGNTCTTGAGAAACCATGGATTGCTGCTAAGGAAAAGCTTGTGTTAACACAGCGAGCTGGGAATTCCCTTTGAAAAGTTTTGCAACTTCGTCACGATGTGGATAGTCTCGGGTGTAATGATTGTCACCACAAATAAGATATGGGAATTTTGATTTCTACTGTGGTTTCTTTTCAATAGCAGGTGGTGGAGTTTGGGTTTTGGGTTGTTCATTATTATTATTCTTTTTGGGTTTATTATTTTTCTTCTTCTTACCTCTAGATTGTTGTGAAGGGGCAGATTGAACTGCGTTCACCTCAGAGACTTGAGTTGGGAGTGAGGTAGAGGAGAGTGAGGTTGAACTAGGAAAGGGCACTGAAACAGAGTGATTTACCATTATGGTCGACTGCGATGTAGACTGGGTTTTGACAGTGCTGATAACTCCATCCGCATGTGACATGGGCAAAGGTTTGGATGGATTGGTGGTGGCATGGGTAGCATTTGGAATCAACTCGTACAAAGTACCAGATTGTGAATAAACCAAATCTAAGTACTGAGCCTGGGCACTGGCTTCTTCGTCAGTGACTACACCGCCCATGGTGACGTCACAAGCAAACGGGGGTAAGAGAGATTTAGTAAACCATTATGCCAATAACTGGTCAGGAATGATCGCTTTAATCAACCTTCGTTGTTGTCTCCACTCATGAATGTGATCAGAGATATGCACGGAATTGGTTTGACGAAGAGAGGTCAAAATTTCAGTACCCGTCTCATAACGGATGGGTGGTTGAAAGTGCGTGAGAAATCCATGACAAGGGAGTTGAAATCTTGAAAAGAACCACATGGAATTTCAATGTACCACTTGGTTGTTGAGCCCGTAAGTGTTCGTTGGAAGAGACATAAATGTATAGAATCATCCATTAATGAGTTTGATGAACACCATAAATGGAATGTCATCACATGGTTGTTTGGGTCTTCTCTAGGTTWACTGTCAAACTTTGGGATGTCGGAAGGTAATTTAGAAGGAATCACTGGCCAAAAAGGAAAATGAAGTATGGGATCATTGGTCAACCAAGACAAGTCTGGGAGATCCAGAGTGGAAAGGAAGTGTAAATGTCGGTTAACCTGAGYGTGATACTAATGTGGCATAGGGATAGCAATAGGGCCATAAACCGGTTGATATGGGTAATTGTATCCAGTAGGCCCTCCTACATACGGTTGTTGTTGACCGAGATAAATAGGATTCGATGGTTGTTGAGGAACATTCATGAGTGGGGGGAAACCCAGTGGATTCTGAGGGGTATAAGTCGGTTGATTCAGTTGTGGGGGATAAACAATTTTCCCTTGAGGGGGGTAAACAGTTTGTCCCTAAGGAGGATACACGTTACCCCCCTAGGGAGGATAAACATTAGACCCTTTGAGAAGATAAGTTTGTTGTCCTTGAGGACTACAGGTGGGATTTGGGACACCTGGATAAGGTTTTCCAAAGGATAGTCTGGAAGGAACAGGATTAGATACTCCTCCTGGTGGGTTATGGTATGATTTCCCCCCAATATAGGGTTGATTAAATGTACCTCCTAAAGATACTCCCCGAGATTGTGAATGGTTTCTTTCAAAAGAAGGTTTCCCCCCTACCATAGGTTGATTTACAACTGGGGCTTGACTAATAAAGGGAGGTTGTCCTATGAAAGGAACATGTAAAGGTGGTTGTCCCCCAGGAGGGGTAGGCCTGCTATGGGATGGTTTTCCTCCAGGAGGGATAGGTCCACTAGATGGTGGTTTCCCCCTAGTCGAGATATGTCCCATAGTTGATTGTGTCTATCTGGAAAGGGTATGCATTCTCTAATGTAAAGATGTTCCAACAGGATCATGTGGCACATGAGGCGTTGTAGAGTGAAAAGGTGTAAAGGTGGGAGTAGCAGTTGAAGAGCCTTGGGTATGAGTAGAGTTTATGATTCCAGCAATAATATGGACTTATACTGACATAACAGTAGGATCGATAACCTATTCGATGGTGTGATCAATAGTTTGACCAGATGGTCCTGCCTCAGTAGTAGGAGTGTCATGAGGATTAAGAGGTTTTCGAATGTATTCAAAATTCTCATAAAGATCACGTCCCGATTGAGTCCTCCATATAGAGCGATCAAGTGTTTGATGTGTATCTATTGTGGTAGTAAGATGAATGGGGGTCCTATAGTCATCACCAAAAATTGGTTTCGTGGATCCTATATATGTCTCGGTAATTGGTCTCAAAGGTAAACTTGGAATTTCTTCTTCTATAACATTATCGAGTGAGTCTAATCAAACCAAGAGTGGTTCAATATGAGTTGTTGATATAGGTGTAGTGTGAGGAGTGGGATTTTCAATCATAACCAAGGCTCTTTCTGAATTTTCTAACAAAGGAGTAGCAACACTCCCAGCATCAGAATGATTTTCTACCTCTTCACAGTAGGTGTCTTCTGGTGAGTTAGGAGGTAAGGGTTTATAGCCTTCTTCCGAAGGCATCCCTTGCATCCTACATGAACGGAGAATACCTTTATCGTCTACAGGCTCAATTTTGAAGAACTATTAAGACAACAACACACACTAAAAAATCTAGAAATACCAACAAGCAAACAAACCTTCTCTCGATGACTGTACTAGTTGGTGATGAAATCCAACATCGCATGATCAAGTCAAGAAGGGGATAGGATATGAGAGGGTGGAACAGTTATGATGGCGACCTGCTAAACGGACGTATGCCTTGGTGCAAGCTTCCACACAGTAATCATGGATTTACCCTCCAAGGAGCCTGAGTGAGTTTGACCACCGTTTGTTCCAAGTACAGTGAAGACCTCCCTTCACCGTCACCTTTTGTAAAGACCCTAAATATTATGGCTACTAAGGACACCAACTCATAGTTAKCCCCTGGGCAGGTACAATCGACATTCCAGTCCRAACGTATGGGCAAGATAACAAGTCTGAAATYCTTCGAGAGAACTAAGGACAAGTGGACCGGTAGAACTTCAGAGGACTCTGAACGGATTCGAAATTCAAGAAGCACTGAGACCAAATGAAAACAATTGAACCTCAAGAAGGACCCCCAATATATGATCTGACTACTAAGAACGGTTAAACCACTGAGGGATAATCTTTGTAACTCTCCCGAACGTGACCTCGTGCGTAATCCCTGTGTGAGAGGGGGATCCTAGATAAGCTTATACAAAAATTGGATTTTCTCTCCCTATCGCAAGATGCTAATGTTTGTTTTGAATGCTTTGGAGAGTTATGCTCATAGCCTAATCCAAAGCGTCAATCCTCGTCTAATGTTGGTGGAGGCATCTACAAAAGAAAATTTTTCTAGATTAATTTTAATTAGCGTTGATTTTTGTGGTTGTTCTTTACTCAGAGGTGAATGAGAGTGAAACTGATTATATTATGACTCGATTCCCAAAAATGCATAAGAAAAATGATAAAAAATCTTTTCTTTCAATGAATTTCTATTTATGGGAAAGAGAAGAAAATTTACTTTTCACTATCAAACACAAAAATGTAGAGACTTCATGGAATTGTTCTCAATCAAGAATCCGATTCAATGCTAAACTATTCAGAAAATGATCCTAATATCCAAAAGCCAATCATGAAAATATATCTCTTTGTTTAAATATGAATTTTAATTGACTTGATTCAAAGCTTCTTATGCCAACTAGATTTACTATTTGCAAGTTTAAGCAATTGGAAGCAAATGTCACATAAACAAAAAGCACACTCTCACCATGATCAAACAATCAAGCAAAACAAAGCCAAACTTTTCAAAAAGAAAATCAAAACTCAAACAAGAGGAATTGCTTGGAAAGATAACTCAAAAATCAAATGGAACAATACACAGATCCCTGAACCTCCTTGTAACAACTTTCATGCAATTAGATAAACGAGAAAGTATCAAACCAACTCCAGATCTCAAAAAGGAAGAGTGATTCCAAAACAATATTGATTTCAATATCTTTTAAAAACCAAGCAAAACATCAAAAACCCTTAGAAATCAAATGGTTGCAAGTTTTACAGAACACACATATTGATCGCAAAAGTCCTGAGCAGGAAAGAAAACCAAAAATCACACCCAAAAGAGGTATCCCACAACTTTTCAACAGAGAGGAAAATCAACGCTCTAGTTATATAGGCACCAGAGTGTTGCAATGCTCTGTAAAGCACTGTAAGGGAGCATCAATCTTGGAATCGGCACTCTGGATGTAATATAAGGGGAGCGTTGTTTTCTGAGAATGAAAAGTGTCAACCCAGAAAACAAACAACTCAGGAAAACTTAAGTATCAGCGTGTGTAGGATGACTTCAAGACTAACAACACATCTAAAAACTAGAAAAACACAGTGAATAGGATCTGAAGACGAGAAAAGACTAAAACAAGACGAAGGAAGGAAACCAAAACCAAAAGCTTTGATCCCCAGGGGAGTCGCCATTTTTTGTTGTAGGAAAATTCCCCTGTGGACAGGTGAATTCCCTCTTGGATCTTGGACCCATATGACTAAGACAGAAAATTGCTAACTTTGAACACTGACTTTCCTTTAAACATAGCTAAGCTAGTCAATAGAGAAGAGGAAGAAAGTATGAGTACCTTTTTATGAAACTTGTCCTCACTCAATCCAAGTTGAGCTTGATCTCCAAGTCCTTTAACGAGTCCTGCAATCCAATAAATAGCGAAGACAAAGCATACTTTCTATTCTACCATGATTAGTTTAAAGCTAGATTTATCCAAAAGACAAGATCATGAAAATGTACACAATGTTGAAGGAAACAAGCCAAGCACATGTATTAATGAGAACAAAATAAGGTGCTTACAAAGTGTAGATGCAGATGTAGCAGCCTCACCAAGCTCTCCTTGTCCAAACCCTTGCTCGAACGATCCACAATCAAAATGACAATAATTTTCACTGATTATCCTCCCCTTTCACCATGAGAATGCCTTCTTATATAGGACTTAAGAGGCTTAACCACCTTAGATATTCTTTGGATAAGTTGAGGATATTACTCCATCAATTGTGGAAATCCCATTAGATCCAGCCCTGGACTTGGATTCGAGCCAAACTGACTCAAATATTTCTCAGTTGTCCTTAGAGATAAGGGGGATTTTTCCCCAAGATTTTCTCAACAAATCAGTGCTCCCTCAAAGTGGGCCACAGAGTGTTGTAGCGCTCCCTGCTAAGAGGGCAAGGAGCACTAGCTCTCCTTGCAAATGGACAGGGGAGCGTTGATCTCCAAAAATGCTTTTATGATTGTAATTTCTCAAGGTAAAAGTTTGTACTATTTGCCAAAAGATATATTTTCATCTTCTAACGAATCTTAGAGGATATCTCAAGTGTTCTTATAATGTCATTCGTTATGTGACACAGGTGAGACGACAGTATGATTTCTATGACACTTGCGACAAAAGTGCGACACTTGCGATAATGAAAATGAGACATCATCGAAGTGAGTAATTTTGACGTGTAACACTAGTCTCACTCAATTTGGATACTCTAGGAATAATTTATGATTGTTTTACCTGGAACACTTGTTTGAGACTAGTCAATAGGAATAGTCAATTACCCTATCTTCCATAGGGTGTATATACAAAAGTAGGATGACCCAGAAGCTGAAATTTTTTCGCAGATACCTTGATAATTTCTATGACTATGATCTGGATTTAAGGGTCTGAAACGTTACAGAAAAATATTTATAGCGAAAATTTCGCAATGACTAAATTCAGGATGATTCCAGAACCCTATCTTACACAGGATATATCTATGAAAGCGTACGGCCTCAGGAGATGAAATTTTAACCCCACATACCTTGATCTGTCTGATAAATATCCTCCAAGGGGTGTATTCTAAAACTTTGTAGAAAATAAGTTATATTTAAAATTCCAAGGTGTCTTAGATGTAGCAACGAAACCCCGAGACCTTGAGCTCTGATACCAAATGTTATGACCCAACGCCTTAAAAATGATAAAAAAATCAATAAAATTCAGTCCACTTCGAGGGGAGAACCTCCTTTACAGTATATAAAATTTAGAACACAATATGAGATGATATAATATGATCTGAATACTATATCTCCTTGATATATATATATATATATATATAGGAGACAAGGGGTTACAATTACATTGAAAGGGTGCAAAGAAGGGTTCTAGCCGACCTACTAGAAATGTAATAATTCACTATCTAGGGCATAATAAGGGGTTTTATACATATCATGGGGATTTTTCTAGGGATTAAGATGTTCCTCCCAACCATAGACTCTATTTCTCATAATACTTCAGCAACATATCACCCCTGAGCTAGGGCTCAAACTCCACTAGGGCAAAATACTTCTAGTGATAAGCTAAGATCTCAACAAAATTTCTCAGTACAAGGTGCCCACTACAGAAACTATCCTACAACCCCTCATTTCCCATGCACCTTTCACACCCAAGGAAGTGTCCCCCTTCTCTACTCAACAGTCCTTCGGCTTACCCACTTCCCTTCCCAGGGTTACCAGCAATAGGTCAAAGAGGAAGTCTCTAAGCTCTACAACTAATGCTTCAATACACCAGAGAATAATTCTCAATAATACTCTCACCTAGAGAGTATGTTGTTGGGTCTGACAACCACTTCTCAACAACCAATCTCTCACCCAGAGAGATTGCTCGTGGTCTATCAACCCATATCCTCAACAGTGAACTTAGATTACATCATCGTGACTCCTTACAAGCTTCTATGTGCAGGTAAGGTAATAATCGTATTTTCCATATAGTTTTACCCTCTTCTTCTCACAAGATCCTGAAACATCCATCTGAATAATAATGCGATAATACCCAAAATACACTAAGTCCAGCAATATATATTGCATGCCTTTCACTTGTCACTTGTCACCCTTAGAAGTAGCTTTAAACCACTTTATGACTCATTCCCTACCCTTAGGAACTTAGGATAAAAACATATCCCCATTACACTTTTCAAAAATATTATTAAAATATTCCTCCCTTTTCTCTTTTTCAGTGGAGTTGGCCCTCCATCTCTTTTCATCTGAGTTTGTCTACGTATAGAGATGCAATATTATATTAATAACCATGATTATATTTACATGGATAGGCACACTGACCTATCTGCGTCTAGGCTCACCAGCACCATAATCACACAAGCTCTCCATCCTCAATACATATATAGTTACACACACACACACACACACACACACACACATATATATATATATATATATATATATATATCAACTATGCACACTTCCAAGTTGTTGTCCCCTATCCTAGGGATAACTAAGGAGATCATGTCTTGAGTCCCACAGGTCCTAGACATGCAGTGTCGAGAGATGGATGACTTGAGCATAACCTCGGATGGCCCCTCTTTTCTTCAATGCAACCCATCTATCAGCAGCATCAATATCCATCCCACTAGCCTAGCCCTGAAGTAGTAGTAAGTCTTTCTAGATTAGGTATTGATTCTGGGTATCAAGGTATTTGTCACTCTGATTATTGAAGCACTTGAATATGTTGCACTGAACTCTCCTTCATTTCATAATGTTTTCTTGGAAATTATGTTATTTAACTTGTTCATACCTGGAAGGGTGACATTATGCCCTTATAAGTTGATCTCCCTTTAGGATGGGTTGCCACTGGGTGGGTCTATGAAAGGTCACTGTCCATTCCCTCCATACTTACCAATTTCAATCCTTACTCCTCTCATTTTCCCCTACCTTTGTTCCGTCATTGGGTTTGCCACATTAGGAAGGGTTGTACCTTGCCTTGTGGTAAGGAGGAGCTAAAGGCCCAGAGGGTAAAAGTAGTTGGCAAGAGTTAAAAGCCAAAATGAAACCTTTGAGATGCTTCGCCTAGGGATTCCCAAGAAAGCAATAAAAATATTCTTAGTAAGAAAAGGGAACCCATAAGATAAATCAAAACTCAAGGTACTAGTTGGTGGATGGGAGGTCTCATCATGAGTCGGCCTTTTAGGACCATGGGCATGTAGCGGTATGACACTGCCATCTATCTGGTCACCAAACCAGGGTAGTGGCCCTTGGTGGCATAGCCAAGAGAAAGGGGGTCTCATCACGAGCCAGCCTTCTCATCTCCATGAAATGCTTGTGGGTAACATTGTCACCTCTGGTCACCAAGCCAGGAAAATGTCCCCCAACTCTTCCCTTGAAGCATGAAATAAAAATACCAAAAGAAACAAAGCTAAGAATAAAAGGCATTGAATGGGATAGGAAATAATGGCATCCATGATAAGGTGTAGCTCTCCCTCTACAAAGACACCCACAGGTAAGACCTACATTTCCATGTTATCACTACACCATGTGCCCATACACTTCCCCCACGCCACTTCACACACACTTACATGACCTAGATTGGTTCTCACCTGGGAAACACCCCAAAATTAAGGAGGATTATCCAAATAAGACATCTTGAGACCTTCTCCAAACTTGGCTTGTTAAACTACATAACGTCTTTGAGCATTTGTCTTGGTAAAGGGGGGTTTGATTCACATGTTTGGGTAATTTGATTATTAGATGTGATTGGCATTGCTATGATCCCTGTGACTTATCAACCACTGGAGGATGTACTTGTTGTTCATGCAGGACTTTTTCCGATGGACAGGTACATATGGGGGAATGATTAGCTCGGACCTCCATGGGGCTGAAATCCCACAGATGGATGATGTGACCCCAACCAAGGGAAGAGAGATACCAGAGTCTTGCACCAAGAATAAACAAGGGTGTTGCACCAAGGACACCCCAACAGACCTAGACCCAAGGGGATCTTGTCTTTCCACCTATACATTGACCTTTGGGAGCCCATGATGTCACCTTTTTGACCCTAGACGTCATCCACAGTCAGGGTTTGCATTTATGAGGGTAGTTATGTTCTAGTTGGCACATGTGGCAACATTCATGGCCTTTGGAGGCCAAAAATTCTGCATTTGAGGCCTAACGTTCCACCCTAGGGTCCTAACATCACCCTAGAAGGGCATGATGTCACCCTTGGAAGTGATATTAGGGTTTAATTAATTTTGTTTATGTAAAAATTGGATTTTTTATGTAATTTGGCCATGTTGGCCTTTTTATGACCTAATTTTAATTAAAGGTCATTAAAAATTTATAAATAGAGAGAAAAGACTCTCATTTTTTCATCATCACTCATCACACAAGTAGTGTGGTCTGGAATTTGTGCCCTTTTGAGGGTTATTGGCTGAAATTCTAGGCGCAATTTCTTTTGGAGGCTAAATTTTGCAACTTGGATCATTTCTTGGTGAAGTTACTTGGCATTCTAGGGTTTTATGGCTTGATTATTCTTGGTGAAGTAAGTAAATCTGCAATTCTTCATTTTATTTGAATGGTGTATGGTAAAAATTTGTATTCGTGTTAAATATTATGAAATTGCTTGCTTGACAAACCCTAGGAGTAAAGGACTTAATTTGATACTTCTTTACTCTTCATTTGCTAGACCTTGCTAAGAAGATTTTGACCTAGCTAAACTTATAGATCCCTAAATACTAGCACTTTAGAAGTCATTATCTAGTCAATCGTTGCTTCAAGTATCTTTCAATAGTCTAAGGAAGGGAGATTTTGATAGAGCCTAAAATTGCTTACACTCTAGCAAGTGTATCCTTAGGGTTTGGATGTTTGAGGCCTTGAAAAGCCAACACCTCTCCCATCCATCTCTTATCCTTAGGTAAATATAATCAGTGTGTCATTTATTCCAAGAGAAAACTGACATCTATAGACTCCATTACCCTACAAAGGCACTAGTCTACTCACTATAGTGATTGATTGATCAAAACAACTCTCAAACTATCTTCCTTGAAACATTTACTAAGTTCTATTAACCTTAAACTGGATTAATTCATTGACTAACTTGTTGTTGTTGAAAAATATTGCTACATCCATCTAACAGCAGCAAATTTATCTCAAAAGTGACATTAAAAGCTTATTAGACATTGTCAATTTTGCTTCTGACAAGTAGTTATCATTTTGCCAATTCAAAGTTATATTTCCTTGTCTTTTTCAATCAAATCCAGGCATAAATATTGTGGTTGTTGCAAAATACGTATTATTGTTGTAAACAATTACTTTGCTACAATTTTATATCAGCTTACTTATTTTTCAATGGTTCATGGTATTGTGAAGCACTAACACCATTTGGTACTTGGAA
Source organism: Picea sitchensis (assembly GCA_010110895.2). NCBI lineage: Eukaryota > Viridiplantae > Streptophyta > Pinopsida > Pinales > Pinaceae > Picea > Picea sitchensis. The sequence goes on from SNQJ01S0084873.1 coordinate 25,896, forward strand.
GTTTCCACGCTTTTCTATTTGTTTTCTTATTATGGGTAGGTACACCTTATTTACCTTTTTTCTTCATCTCTATAAGACACAAAGAACCTTTGAATTGAGTGACCTGTGAGAGGGGGGGGGATTTTTGTACCTTTTACCTTAGCCTTCTCAAACCTTCAGGTCACTGGGGACATCTCCCCTGGGGTACTGTGACATAGTCCTAAATAGAAATGGGTTTCCTGTTAAGGTGACAGTGATAGGTCACCCCCTGTTATGAAATTCTTACATCCACTTGCCTTGCTCTTTGGGAAAGTACAAATTGTGCGATAACACAAGTCATTACCATGCACTTATCCAAATGCAAGCAACACGGTGCAATTTGCGCACTTACCCAAGTGCGCGCAACACACAAAATGTGTGCACCCTATATTTATAACAATTCTTTGTGCACTTACTCAAATGTGTGCAAAACCAAAACTAGGTTTCAATGGCTCACTAGCATAAATTTTCATACATTTACGCTTGGTACCAATCGACTCACCATCCTATATGTACAATTACAAAGGGTTATGAATCAGGGACATTACATCATGAGTAAATTCGAGTGGATAGAGGGGGGAAGAAATTAAATCCTTTTTTAATGCATTAAAATATCTTTGCGCATAAGTATTTCATTCAAATGGGACCCCTTGCTTCAGCAAACGCATGAAACCCTTAGTGATCTCGGTGTAGTTAGCGATAAAACGACGAAGAAAAATTTATTTTCCTTGGATACTCTGAAGTTGATGTATGGTACCCGGGGGAGGCAACTGAACTATTTCCTCTACCTTCAAAGGGTCCATAATGATCCCTTTGTTTGACATGATGAAACTAAGGAGATGCCCTGAAGTGACACAAAAATTACATTTGTCTGGATTAATTCGGATGCGATAATAACGACATCTTTGAAACACATGGTGGAGGTGATCTATATGAATTTCTATACAAAGGGAATGAGCAACCATATCATATAAATATGCCTCAATAATGTTGGGTATGTGTTATGTTCTTTGCATGTGGTATCAAAGCTCATTTTTGGCTTCAGAGGGACGCCTTTGTTGTTGAGGGTTTGGCTCGGTCTTGATAGATCAATTTTATCTTGGGTCTATGGTAAACCTAGGTTTAGTAGGAGATTTTGTAGTGGAGATTCGAGTACAGAAAGAGGAATGGAGAGTTCTTCTAGAATCGAGATAGAGAAGTTCAATGGTAAAAAAATTGAGCTATGGAAGCTGAAGATGGAGAACCTTCTTGTAGACAAAGAACAACAGATCATTGTGGATCCTGGTACACAGCCTACTAGTACATCATCTACTAGCACACAGGCTACTAGTACACAACCTACCAATACACAAACTACTAGTACACTAGCTATTGGTATGTCGAAGGAATATTGGGAGAAGTTGGACAGAAGAGCAAGGAGTACTATTCGACTCTGCCTGGAAGATTCGGTTTTGTTGAATGTCTCGGGAGAATCTACAGCCAAGGAACTATGGGATAAGTTGGGGAATTTGTATCAATCAAAGTCCCTGGTAAACAAGTTTTTTCTTTGAAATAAGTTGTATCATCTTAGGATGGAAGATGGAGATTCTGTGACAGAACATCTAAATTCCTTTAATACTCTGGTAAGTCAACGTATCTCTGTTAATATTACGATTGCAGAAGAAGATAAGTGTATTACTTTGTTATGTTTTTTTCCAGACTCTTGGGATACTCTGGTTGTAGCAATTGGTAGTACCACTCAATCTACATTGAAGTATGAGGATGTAGTTTCATCCTTGTTATCTGAAGAGATGAGGCGAAAAAGCATGGATGGTTACAGCACAGATGCTTTATTTGTAAGAGGGCATACCCAAGACAAGAACCCTGGTAAGCCTTCGGGGTGGAGATGTAAATCTACAAAAAGATCTAAGTCTCCAGGAAAATATTTGAGGAAATGTTGGAAGTGTGGTAAAACAGGGCATTATAAGAAAGATTGCAAGTCTAAGAAGGTTGAAAAACCAAAGGGATATGATAGTAACTCTTCCACATAAAAGAAAACCTCCACTGGAGAAGGAGGTGATGTTTACCTAGCATCTACAAGTACACATGCAGACCATGATGTATGGTTGATCAACTCAGGTGTGTCATACCATATGAATCCTCACAGGGAGTGGTTCTCTGAATATGAAAAATATGATGGTGGTGATGTATTCCTAGGAGATGACTCGACAGCAAAAATCTTGGGACGTGGAAGGGTTAAGTTGCTGCTATAATATGGAAGGATTAGAACACTTCCTGGGGTTCTGCACATTTCAAAACTGGCCAGAAGCCTAATATCTGTAAGAAAGATGGATGATGCAGGAGTGGATACTGTATTTGGAAAGACCACTTGCAATATGGTACGAGGACCAATGGTGTTGATGAGGGGAGTTCGATGTGGAACTCTGTACAAGTTTTTGGGAAGCACTTATACTAATGGGTGTAACAGTTATGTTGTCCCTGAACATAGAAATAAATAAGACAATACCAATATTGTCCCTGGAAAGAAGACCATGTTGTGGCATCAAAGACTGGGACATATTGGAGAAAAGGGCCTTCGAACACTACACGGTAAAGGTATGGTTGAAGATATGTCTAATTGCACTCTAGATTTTGATTTCTGTGAACATTGCATATATGGTAAACAAAATCGAGTAAGATTCCCTTCTGGTGCTACAAGAGAAAAGGGGATCTTAGAGTTGATACACAGTGATGTGTTTGGACCTGTTCATGTTCCATCCCTAGGTAAATCTGTGTATTATGTTTCATTCATAGATGATTTTTCAAGGAACGCATGGATTTATTTTCTTAGAAAGAAATCTGAGGTATTTGATCAATTTAAAGAGTTTAAGGCTCTGGTAGAAAATCATACAGAGAAGAAAATAAAGGTATTGAGAACAGATAATGGTGGAGAATTCTGCAGAAATGAATTTGAAGAATTCTGTAAGAAGTGTGGTATAGCAAGGCAGAAGACTACTCCATGCACTCCTCAGCAGAATGGAGTTGTAGAAAGGATGAATAGGACACTAATGGAAAAAGAAAGGAGCATGCTCAACGGCGTTGGGTTAGGACAAGAATTATGGGCAGAGGCAGTGGGTACAGCATGTTACCTGGTCAATCGATCGCCTTCATTAGCGTTGGACGATAAAACTCCACACGAGGTATGGTCTGGAAAGAAACTCTCTCTTCAAAATCTTAGAGTGTTTGGTTGTGATGCTTATGTACATGTTCCAAAGGAAAATAGGAGTAAGCTGGATAAAAAGGCCGAAAAGTGTATCTTTATTGGTTATAAATATGGTGTGAAAGGTTATAAACGTTGGAAGCCAGAAACAAAGAAGATTTTTACAGTCGATATGTTGTGTTCAGAGAGGTAAAAGATGTGTCCAAACAGGAATTCCTACCAACGCAAGACGAACCTGAGAAAATAGAGCTTGAGTTGGATGATGTAAAATCTGAATCATCTAAAGAAGAGGAAGCAGAAGAAGAAGAAGAAGAACCTCGTACCCCAGTATTGAGGAGATCAGTGAGAGACAAAAGGCAACCAGAAAGGTATAGTCCACCCGATTTCCATTCAAATTATGCTTTATCTATTACTGATGATGATCCCAGAACTGTTAGGGAAGCAGTGAATTCAGAGGATAGTAAACTATGGAAGAAGGCCATGGTTGAAGAAATGGATGCCTTGGATAAGAATGAGGCATGGGATATAGTTGAGTTGCCAGTTGGAAGAAAATATGTTGGTAGCAAATGGTTGTTTAAGAAGAAGTTTAATGCACAAGGTAAAG
>SNQJ01S0084873.1:29726-56402 GCA_010110895.2 Picea sitchensis
TATTCAGGCATTGAAGAAATGGAGACATTACTTAATCCCGAAGGAGTTTGTCTTATACAGTGACAATCATTCTTTGCAATTTGCGACTCAACAGGAGAAGTTGAACCAAAGACATGTAAAATGGGTTGAATACATGCAGAACTTTACTTTTGTAACTAAGTATATTTATGGAACTGCTAACAAAGTTGTTGATGCTTTGAGCAGGAAATGTTTGTTGTTGCAGGAGTTCAAAGTCAAAACACCGGGTTTTGATGATCTCAGGGACATGTACAGAGATGATCTAGATTTTAAGGAGGCGTATGAAGGCGGTCATGCAAGGAGGGTGCTGACAAAGGGAGAGTTGTACCCATTTTGCGATCTCGGGTATCGCGAGATCGCAGAGAAAGAGTTGGAAGTCACGACTCGCGAACTCGCGAAATCGCGAACTGCGAAAAGAGACCTGTGGATCGATTTGAAAGGGGATTCTAGCAGAGAATCCGAAAGAGGCGATCTGGCTCGAAGGGCATATAGAACGATCCTGTGAGCGGATATCGGCCCGAGGGTCGATAGGTCTGCGTCATTTTCCTAAAAGAACATCACAAACTTCAAGTGGGGAAACATCACACACTACATCATCCTTGGAGGGTTTGATGCCATAGGATAGGTGGCACTGTTGGCTAACATGGATGTCTCATCCCCATCTCAACCATCTGATGGTGTATGGTTGGGGGTGTAGCATCATTGGCAATTTCAATATCTCGACAACCTCAGTTGAGATCGATTTTTTCTAACTTTTGTTGTCAACAATGAAATGCAATGGAGTTTCATTTACCCACATCTGGGAGTGGAAGAGGCGCTCCCCTTCCTCGAGCTCCTTTGGTTCTTTCAATTGTATTGTTGTGGTCGTGATGGTAGCAGTGGGTTTTGCATCGATGATTTGTTTCCCTTTATTGTGCTCTGAATCAAATTCTAAGTCAGTATCTTTGTTTCCCTTTTCTTTTTCTTTGAGCTCAACCACCAATTACTGATTTGAGCGACATTCATCGTTGTTGTGCCAGAAGATTTTGTGGAACTCACACCACTTTCCAGTGTCTTTATTAAACTTCTTGTTACCCTTCTTTTCTTGTGTCTTAAACTAGCTATCTTGAGGTTTGCCTTCCTTACTAATATGTCTTGTGTTCTGTGAGTTAGGGTTGCCTTTGCCATACTTATGTTATGGCATATTTTCAAACTCGAACTCCCGCTTACTTCGTTGCTTGAATTTCTGCTTGATTTTGACTGCATATGGATAAGAATCTCCTAGTGAGGAGATGTCCAATAAATCCATATATGTTTGTATGTATCTGTGCATACCACTACAATACTTCAAGATCATGTGTCGCTTAGAGTCTTTGATACCAAGCTTTGAGCGCAAGGTATGAAATATGTTAGTGTACTCAAGCACCGTTTGGTCTCTTTTCTGACGTAGAGTTTTTCATATCATGTACAAGTCATCGTAGTTACAAATAGGGTAGAACTCCTCCTTTAGGGAATATACAAAGGCTACCCAAGTGGGTTCTCTCCTAAATGGTGTAGATTCACCCATGGTGTACCTCTCCCAGTAACCTTCCCAACAAGCTCTGACATGAGGAAGGGCTTTAAGGAGCACGAAGGTGATCTTTTCATTGTCGGAAAAATTTTGGACAGAATAATAACCTTCTAGCATATTCAACCATTTTTCTAGATCATTTGCATCTATCTAACCTCCAAATAAGGGGATATCAAAATTGACTTGTACCTTGAAGGGTGTCGCACCTATGAAATGATTTCTTGTCAAAKATGCCTCAGTTGCTTCCATCTGTAGTCTTTGAAGGATCTGAGTGAATTTTTCCATCATCTCATTCCTTTGTCRCACAAGGGATTCCTCAAGCAATGTCTTGAAAGGATCTCATTCTCTGTCATCTCTCTTTTCTTTTTCCATGGGAGGTCACTTGGGCTAGCGAGAGAGGTTTCCCTCAAGAGAAACTATCTCGAGACCCAAATCTCTATACCCTAACCTCATTGAGGACCTGCTTTGAGAAATAACAAGGAGAAGACTACTCTGATACCATGGATTTGGATTATGCTGAGAACAAAATGAGACAAAAACAAAAATATAGCAGAGAACACAAAAATACAGTGAAACCCAACTTCTATTAATGAATAAGAGAGAAAAACACTATAGAACACAAACTGGCATAATGGGTAGCTTATCTCTAAAAAGAAAGAGATGTTGGCTACGCTTCGTTCACAACAAGCTTTACATCACACTCCATTGCATGATTAAAGGGCCTCCTTCACCTCAATTATATATGAGAGAGTGAGATGAGAACAATTCCCATGATGCATGTGGGATAAATTGGACTAAGTTTATAAAATGCCATAGGCATGTAAAACACTAGGACTTCCGAGGTGGTCACCCATCCCAGTACTCCTATAGCCTGAGCATGCTTAACTGCAAATTTGTAATGGGATCTGGTGCATTAATGCTATGTTGTAGGGATGCCACTAGGAAATCATTACATGATATTTGTGATTAACAAATGAAGATGGAATTACATTATGTTCCCCATCAAAACCATGGCTCAAAATTTTGATTTAGTGGAAAAGGTGGATAGCCACCGAGATACACCTAGATCATAATGGGACAGTAGATCCCGGTCATGTAGCTAGATCCAGATGACTAAAATACAACTAGTCGATAGTCATGATTTTTCCTTCATGAGGAAAAAAAATAACACGAAAGACTGAAGATACAACAGCAGTCATAGCATAAGTCCAACTATGACCTAGCAAGAGGTTGTAATCGACCGGAAGGAGGAAATTATCCCATGGGGTTGAAAGGAATGACCATCAAATCTGGTCAGAAGAGTAGGGGATAGAGCGAGCTTTGCAAAGCCAATAGCTTTCCAACAAGAAAGTGACATCACACATGTCAATTCTTCCTCATCAATCATCATCCTAAAAATGTTCTTCGTGGTGTAAACCACTTGAATTTGAAAAGGGACATGATAAGGGAGGCGAGGTTTGACATTAGAAAGGTAAAAAATGATGAGTTGTGAGCTAGAAGCATACGTAGCCCTGATAGCATAAATAAATTCACTCTGTTACAATGGGAAACTTTGGAGTAGCTCAAGAGAAAACATCGCACATGACGACTGGGCCAAATCTTCCACGATGGAATAATTTTGACCTACTCTTGGATTATGCGAAGCTCTTTTGTACACACCCTTGGGCATGCGAGGCATGGCATCACTCATAGAAGGATTCTCAATACGAAGAGGCCCTTGCTACTCAGCAGGTTCCTTACTCTTAGACCCAGGCTCAGGTTTATCATAATTATGCGCTCGAGTCTATAGATAAGAATCTCAACTCATAATATAGATATTAAATGGTGTTCCATCAAGTGGGGAAGAACCTTGGTTACCCCCCTGCTGACTCCTAGTATTAGATCCCGAAGCAATGTTTTGTGTGTGTGGGAAAAGATTCGTCAATATGACAAGTTGTTGTTGATATAAAATCCTCTAGGCTTCTTCTGTGTTGGGGCATTCGTGAGTGAGGTGATCTTATTTGCAAAGCTTACAAGGAAACTGCACCTTCCTCTTTTCCTTTTTTCCTTGATCAGAAATGGATTCTAGTTTATAAACATTCTTGTTATTATTTCCCCCTCCTTTTTTATCCTTACCCTTTCTCTTCCTGCCAGGTTGTTGGGCACCTTTTAGGGTCATTGATTGCACACTGTGTACATCTGATGTTTGAGAGGGGGCAGTCGAAGTTGAAGCTAGACCAAACACGGAAGCTTGGATGTAGAGTTGTCTCATCTGATTAGAAACCCAGTCTGTAGGTGAGCTTTGAGCGGAACCTACAATGCCATCAACATGAGGTCTAGATTTCATTTTTGCAGGATCGAAACTGGTTCGTGGTGTGTCCGTTATAATTTTTGTAAAGGAGTGCATACTACGAATAGATCAAATCCAACTGTTGGGCCCTGAAAATCGCTTCTTTCTCGAAAAATACTCCTGATGTGGATACATATTTAGATATGATTGGCAAAAAATACTTGAGGAACAACTCTAACAAGAATTCAGGAGGAACTTTGGCTTTAATCGGCCTCTTTCGTCTCCGCCACTCCTAGATATGATCTGCGATATGAGTGGCCTTGTCCTATTTTAGGGTCGAGAGAAGATCGGTACCAACATCGTATCAAACCGGTAGCTGAAAATGGATTAGAAAAACCAATGCCAAATCATGGAAAGTACATAATGTTGCACCATCAAATTCAATGTACCACTTTTTTGCGACTCTCGTAAGAGTGCATTGGAAAAGTTGTAGGACCGAATCATCATTTAATGGATTTGATGAACACCACAAATGAAAACTCATTACATGGTCATCGATATCCTCACTAGGATTTCCTTGGCACTTAGGAATGTCAGACGACAATTTAGTGGGAACCAACGGTCAGTTTGGATTATGACACATCAGATTGTTCATGAGCCTCAATAAGTCTCGAAAATTCAACATTTCCAGAAAAGGTAACCTTGGTTGGGACCCAGAATCTTAGCTAGAGATGTTCGAAGTTCCAGGCTGAGGACTAGTCGAAAAAGAATAACCTGGATTGGTACTGGTACCAGGATACTAGGAAGAGCTTGTGGATGGACCAAAGATTTGGATAAAACCTTGTTGGCCCTGGTTACATAGAGGAAAACCTCCACCCATCTAGTTCTCGAATGGAAAAGCAGGGTTTCCCCCTGATGACCCTCCTTTCAATGGAAAAACTCCTTGCATGGGGTTATTCTGACCGAGAAACAGGTTTCTCCCTGACGACATCCCTTGCGAAGAGAATGACCCTTGCATGGGATTCCACTAGCCTTGGAAGGGGTTTCCCCCTACCGACACTATAGATGTGGTGAAAGGATTACTTCTAAACCCAACATGCAACATGAATGGAATCGAAGTATATGGCATGCTATCAAAATAGATCTGTTTCCCATAGGACCATCCCACCCTCTGAAAGGATTGGGGCTTAAAGATGGGAACAACTAGCTCTCGATAGAGGGGAACGATGGAGAAATATGACCTCTACTGTGGGGAACATCTTGGTAGGGGATCAAAGAACTCCCCATACCAATGTTACAAGTTTGGGACGTTGACCGAGAACCAGTCAAGACAATCTGCATGCTCACCGACAACATACCAAATGAAAAAAATATATATATTGAAGGAAACGACATGGTTGCACCCAAAGGATGAGTGGAACCGATAATCAATGGAGTAGAGTTCTCGATTGACGTGGTTATGGTGGACTAAACCACACTATTTGTTTGTTTAGATACACCGGGAGGCAGGATTCCTTCAGTGATGATCGTTGACGTGGGGGTTGTAGGGATCCCTGACCCAAGAAAATCTAGAGTTCTTTCCATTACGACTCACTGAAGATCGAAACTATCAGTAAAGTCCAACCGGGGAGTCGGAAGCTGAGAAATAACTAGAGTGTTCATTTTAGTTAACAAAGGATTAAACGGTTGAGAAAAGTCTTCGGCTCCAAGATCTGATACGCTCACAACCTCCAGAGTAGAAGCATTAGTTTCTCATGTTCCATGTCTACGGTCTCGACCGAACTGTCTGGTACAAAAGTGCCATTTTGATCAAGTCGACACCTCCAGGAAGGTGGTGGAGGATTCAGTTCTAATTCTTCAAGAGGAATTCCTTGAATTCTCCTTGATCGCCGAGGTGTTTGATCAGCCACTTTGAGTTGTGAGCCCTAAGTGACTCCCTGCACACATTGCTAAGAAATATACAATCACAGCACACACCACTAGAAAATCCCTAAAAGAAACAATAGTCACAAACAACCTTGCCAATATCTCGACTCAGGTGGGTTAGATCTTGATATCACAATGGTAACAAAGTAGGGAAAGGACCTTCCAGACTAAGGAACAGGTTGATTAATTCATGCGAATCATCGAACGAAAGAGTGAGAATAAATTACCCCAACCTCCACTAACCAATCTTATCTAGTGCAAGTACCCAAGATTCACAGGGAACCCTCCAACAGTACTGAAAAGTGTGATATGAAGTATTCCCTGACTACCATGGGAAACCCCCCGTAGTAACCTCTGAGATCCTTAGGAAAAGTAACCAAGGTCATCAACTCGTAGTCAGCATCCAGGGGGTACAATCGACAATCAAGATCGAATGTATGGGTAGGGTAGCGAATCTCTAAGCCTCGAAAGCATCACCTCTCACAGAGGTAAGGGCACTAACAAAACCCCCAATATATGATCTTTCCACTACGCTCAGTTAAGCTTCGGAGGTGTTATCTCCTCTGCTCTCCTTTACGTGACCTCATGTTTGACTCCTATGTTAGAGGAGTTTCCCATCTATACTTATATGAAATTGGGTTTTGCACTCCCTATCTCAGACTCTCAAGGTTTTTTTTGGCCTTGGAGAAATTAAGTCTCCAAACTCAACCAAGGCCCTAGCCTAAAACTAGTTTGTTTACCCTAGTAAAATGAAAAAGGTCTAATTAATTTTGATTAGCATTCATTTTATAGGCTATTATTTACTCAAAAAGGGTGACGAGTGAAACTGAATGGTGTTTTGACAGACTCAATAGAAAAAACACTTAAGAACACAAATGCAAAATGTAGTTCTTCACTGAAAATATGAGCGTAAATAACGCTTCAGAACTAAACACAAGAAAACTCTTTCTTTTTTATATGCAAAGAATGCAATTTTTTCTTTTAAGTATAATGCACTTACTAATGCAACCTTCAAATCAAAGACAACTAACAAGATTTTGGAATTCCTTTCCTTGAAGCTATAGAAACAAAATCTTTTTTTTAGAAAGTACAAGAGTGAATTCAAGGAGAAAACATGCATACAATGAAATTTTATTTTTCAGGTGTAAATGCAAAAGGTAAGGAAGAAAGTTCACAATAAGACACTCTTACACTTTTATTTTATGCAAATCAAGAAAACAAGGAAGCAGAGGGAAAGAAAGACCATAAACAGATGACTAGACACCTTAACAAAGACTGCAAGGACACAACACAGAGTGTAACATACACCTGATGAATCTTTATAAAACCCTAGAACCATTAAAATAAAAAAACAACCCCGTCTAAACAAAAAATTGAAAAATATTTTTAGACTTTTGTTATAATCTTGAAAGAAAAGAAAACAAATTCTTAAACAAAAAAGCAACTCTAAAGACTTAGCAAGACCCAGGAAGATCCTACAATGTCACAACCCCAACCTCCAATGGTATGGAAAGAGTAAAACACTCCAACTCATAACATGTACATGATTGTCTAAGAGACAAGTAGCATATGTATGTGACTCTATTGAAGCAAAGTCATGTGTGTACGCGACTATACCAAAAAAAACAGCGTACACCTTAAAAACCTCTCTAACTTGAGAGAAAAAGGTATGGAAGACTCAGCAAGGATTACATAAATTCAGAGAAGGCTAAAGAAAGGTCTAAAACACAGAAAAAGTTTCAAATGAAATGTAAACATCAAGTACCCCTAACAACCAAAAAGGGAGAATCCCTAATGGAGTCGCCAATTCTATTACGAAAAACTAAGTCTTATGGCTATGGGTCAGGTCCACAACAAAGCAATACCCTAAAAGATCACTCTCAAACTCAAATCAAGCAGTTAATTAAAAGTAACTACTTTGAAATAACTAACTTTCAAAGGATGGCAAAGAGAACAAACCTGGAATCCAATGTTTGAAGTCGATCTCACTCAAGAACTTTTGCTCCAACTCTTGCACAACGATCCTCTGAAAACTCCTGCAAAAAAAGAGACAAGCAATTAAAAATAGGTAGTTATCTGCTAACTAACTAAACATGATCATTTCAATTTGAACAATATTATCAAAGAAAGATATAAATAATATCATTAAAAACATGAATCAACAAATAGAAGTAGAAGAGAATGAGAGATATTTTGTTATTAATAACATAAAAGTTGGTTACAACCTGTAACCGCTGCGACACGGTCCTAAAACTGGGCTCCAAGTTCCTCCACCCCGGCCAAAGATGAAAAGCAAAACCTCCAAATATTTGTGTTATAACAGGTCCAAGGAAGGAAAAGGATTTCCTCCTGACAAGATAGGGAGAACACAAATTCTAAAAACAAGGGTTTTTAGATGGGAAGGACAGTCTCAAATGAAAGGGGAAAAGAGGACTTGCAGGGCTATAAGGAAAATGCCAGCATAAGGATGCATTTCGTTGTTTTGTTTTTCCTCCACCCCAAGGATCTAATACATACTCCCTTTTGATATTTGGAGTAGTTATGAACGAGCTATAGGAGGTCGAGAACCTAGGGAACCATAAACTCCTCCCAAAATATCGAGATTTAATATTTTTTTGAGCCAATTTAACTTGTACGCGGGTTGCTAAATAGCAAGGCGCATATGTACACGAGTTGTTTTAAAGAGACTCGTGTATAACAAGGAAAATGGGGTTTTTTTAGTATTTTTTGGGAGGAAAAGGGGGATTTTGGTCCTGCAAGTAGGGAAAGGGATGTAACTAACGCCAACGAGTCATCATGAGCATATGTGGTGTCAAATGAAGTTATAACACATCCTCATAACATCAAGGATCAACAAGATGGAAATGTAAGTCTAGTGTCATGACAATATTTGAACCTAAATATGGGTGTTCAAGGATAATTAAGTGTGCCAAATCAAAAAATGATGTTAACTTAAAACAATGATTAAATGTGTTTGAGATTAATTTGAGGAACAACTGAAAACTCATATCTCTAACAACATGATTAATTCAATTAAATTGAAGTCTTAAGATTCCAAAAGAAAAAATGATTAATGGGTAAGGTCAAGAAATTTATTCAATGAGATATCACAATAATGGAGACATTGCTCAACTTTCAAACTACAGATAACATACAACCCATTTAACACCACAAGTTTAGGGTTAAATAATATCAATATTCAAATTCAAATTGTGTTGATTATAAGCTCTACAATTCAATTGGGTTCAAACCCCATCAAAGAATCAAGGGTAAGACACGAGGTTCAAGTCCCAAAGTCCCAATGTTATTAGAATAACACAATTTCAACCATTATTTCAAAACAATCCTTAAATGGGATGAAAGATTGAAAACTTAGTAGATTTCATAGACACAAATAACCCACAAGATGGGACTTCTAGTTAAAGGAAAAACATGATTTCAAAATAATCATTAAATGGCATGAATGTCCCAATGCTCAATAGCTTTCAAACACAAATAACCCACACGATAATACTTCTAGTTTAAGGAAAAACATTACACGAGTGAATTTTCAAGGAGTTGATGACAAACACTTTTCAATTTTGAAATCAATAGATGATCAAAACCATAACTTGCAAGAAAAGAGACATGTAAGAAAAGAAAAAAATTACAGTGAAAGAAGTTGGCTCAAGGGAATTTATTTAGTGCTACTATCCAAACAAAGTAAGTAATCCAAACTCTAAGAAATGTAAGCCTAACAACAACCCTACAATATACATGCATGGAGAAACCCCAATAAATTTTCACTGGAATTATGTCTTCTTATAACATTTGGTACATGAATAGATTAAAGAGATTTACATAGAAAATTGAAAATCAAAGTTTAAAGATTTAATCCACATAACCAAGCTTACCAATTCAAACAATGCTTCCAGGGCTTCCCACTAATATTTTAAACTACAAATAATTTTACAATCGATATAAGATCGTGCTAACAATTACAAGAAACCAAAAAAACCCTAATTGATGTAGTCATAAACTAAGAATAAGGAAGAGCGTAGGGTTCTCAAAATTGGAAATGAGGTTCATGATAGTTAGTTTTTCCCTAATCAAACCATTAAGAATACTCTTCGATCATCTGATATGTTCATTCAATTGTCTGATGTGAACAAGAAACATTGAGGTTATGCATAGTAGTTTGAATCTTAGAATCACCTCAACTAAAACAAAGAAGTAAGCATCTTCTTATCTCAAATTCCCTTACCAAAACATTCTCCAAGCTTATATGTTATATAAAGATAATAATAAGATATTAGGGTAATTAAATAAAGAAAATAATAAAATAAATATTTTAAAAAAAGACACAACCTTTTAAAAAGGTATCGAGGCATACACGTATGCATATTTAATGGGGGGCTCCCTCATTGTAATTATATTCATTCATTCATTTTATATATATCAAACATTTATGTTTTATCTCAAATATTGATTAAATTACCGAGTGTTTCGGCTACATTGGTATCAGAAAGATGAAATTGCAGTCACCACAGTACCATACCATCCATACTACACAGCATAGCAACATATTATATATTGTACATTTGTACAGTTCATACGACCGTACATACATACAGTAATTATAACCATGCATCCATACAGTTTGTATTATCGTACATCCACACAATCCGTATAACATGTCCATACAAGTTCATAAGTTAAATTTGGAGGAATTTAGAAGAAAAAAAAAGATGCCATACAAATTGTGAAATTTTTAAGAGGATAGAAACCAATTGACTTAGTCAAATTGAGCCAAAAAAAACCCTTCCGTAACAAGAAAAATGGTTGAAGTTAATGCAAGGTCGATAAAAATCATGTTCAATTGAAGGACCTCATAGCAAATATTGTGGTCATCCCACAACCAAATTCTTCAAGTAATTATAACCCTCCATCGAGCCCCTCTAGTACATCAAATCCACAATTCAACATACCCCCTCATGGCATGGTAATCCCTAACCAATTCCCATCATATACAAATCAATTTATTCTTTCATACCCAATAAGAGAAAAACTTGAATTATCAAAGTTCGACGGTAATGAAAAATAAGGTGTGGCCTAGTTCAACAAGGCAGAAGGGTATTTTGAAATCCATGGTATCAATAAAAATGATGAAAAAAAATCAAATACCTGTCTATGTTGTTGATTTTTATATAAGATGATATACAATTGATGTGTTATTACAATGATGAGGGTTTCATATATATAGAACATATGGTGAGCATCCATGAAAGGATGTGTCCCTTGGATAATAAATAACTACTTATTTATTATATATATTTATACTAAATTGGCCTCCACAATGAATACAACTTTTCACTTTTTACTTTTCACATTATGAAAACCGACCATAGTTACAAAATTCAACACTCCCTCTTAACTAGTAAGGTATTCATAATCATCTGCAAGTTGGTTGTCATATGATCACTCCCTCTTTAATAGGAATGTATTTATCATCATCTACAACATCAGTAGCAACCTGCCATATGATCTGTGAGAATGTATTCTCAATGTTTTCCAAAGATCAACACTCCCTCTCTATGAGAGAGACATTCTTCATCATGACATGATTGTATATAACATGACAAACTTCACCCTAGACTCATGACACATGTCTGTCAATATTGGGAGATGTATCTCTCCCACATGAATAGAGGGGAAACTCCCTATGCAACTCTCCCTCTGAGCCAATTGACTCTCTCTAAGATCAGGATCACTCTGGGTCTGCATGTGATAGCATCTAACATCTTAAGTATTTACTATTCCTTGTCAAATTACCATGACTAGGAAAAAGAACACACCAGGGTCATTCAACATAGGTACACCCATGTGAGTGAATGTTATCCTGATGCTAACTGACACATGGAAAGCACCTCAAGAACCTCGTGTCCATATTATTCCTTATCATGATCAAGGAAGTACTACGCCTAGGCCCACTTACCACAAGTACATTTTTGTGATAAATGTATCCTATCTCCCTTGGTCTACAGCCCAATCTAGGAGAAAGTCTACCTGATGTTTACTCAGGAAATTCACCATAGGTACACCCCTATGGGTGAATGTCTGCCCAATGTTTCCACACACTAGAGGAACACTATCACATCGAGTCTTTTGTTCTTTGAAGACTACACTTGGGCCATTCACCACTAGTCAAATCACCATGACCAATCCTGGGAGAATGTCTGCCTGATGCTGAAACATCAACATCAACATCATCAACTGCCACAACCCGGTCAATATCCTGACACATGGCACATCATACAACATCAACTATCTGAGCCACACTCTATCTGAGTAATTTGGGCATGATGTTGCAAGTATCAAGTGGTGTACACTCAACTGAGTGTTCCTGGGCTACAAGAACCATTCTTCTTAATCTGGTCACTAACTGTGACATAATAAGAATGCCCGTCCTGTATCTCTCCACTCTGGTCACTATTGTGAACTTAGGGAGAAGGACCACTCTTCCCACTTTGGTCACTACTGTGAACTCAAAAAGAGTACCTTCTCTATACCATTCTCCCCACTCTAGTCACTACTATGAACTCAGGGATAAGGACTACTCTTCCCACTCTGGTCACTACTGTGAACTCAATAAGAGTGCATGCCATGTACCATTCTCCCCACTCTGGTCACTACTGTGAACTCAGGGAGAAGGACCACTCTTCCCACTCTGGTCTCTCCCTGCTAACTTAGGAAGAATGTTTGTCCTAGACCACTCTCTCCACTCTGATCACTACATGTGAACTCGGAGAGAATGTTCATCCATGGTACAAACCTAGACCATTCTCTCCACTCTGGTCACTACCTGTGAACTCAGAGAGAATGTTCATCCATCAACACTCCCTCTCAATGAGAGGATCAATCTCCACAAGTCCCAACTTGTCCCCGAAGTGCATAAACTTATCTCTATACAAAGGCTTCATCATATTATCAGTTGCCTGCTCATCGGTGGAGATATATAGGAACTTTATCTCTCCCTTCTGGACTTTATCACGAAGGTAGTAGTATTTGATGTCTATGTGCTTTGACTTGTCATGGAACACGAGGTTCTCTGAAATCTTTACACAGCTTTGATTATCATGAAATATCACAGTCGATTCCAACACTTGATCAAACATTCCAAAAACTAGCTTACGGGTCCATACTAATTTCGTACATGCATCACAAGCTCCAATATACTCTGCCTCTACTGTGTTGAGTGCGACAAACTTTTATTTCCTACTATCCCAAACTGAAACATACTCCATAAGTACTATTTTTGTCACTTTCACTCCATGCCCAATCAGAATCTGTATATCCCTGCAGTTGTACATCACTATTTGAGACATATCTTAAACCATAGTTTAACGTGCCACACAAATATCTCAATATGTGCTTTGTGGAAATCCAATGCTCATGTCTCAATTCCACCTTGAACTGGCTCAATGTGTTCACAACAAAGCAAATGTTCAGCCTAATATTAACCAAATACATCATTGAGCCAATCAATTTTTGGTACATGGAGGGGTCTACTAGATCAGAATCAGAGTCTCTCAACTTCTTCAAGTTTGTCACCATGGGAGTTTCCATGGACTTGCAGACCATCATCCCAAATCTCTGAAGGATCATGATAACATAGTTCCCCTGACCCAGGAAGATCTCACTTGGCTTTTTCCATACTTCTAATCCCAAATAGTAATACTTTAATCCAAAATCCTTTATCTCAAACTCACAGGCCAACTCCCTCTGTCACTGAAGAAAACCCTGATGTATAGTCTACCTCATTGGTTGCTATGTACTCCGCCTTGAAACCATAGAACTTGCAGTCTGTTGAAAGAAGAGACGAGGTCTGAAACTTGTCTTTGCCTCCCATGATAGGCATCGAAACACAAATCTTGAAAAGATTCTTAAAATATGGCCTATAAGTCTTGCACTCTATTTCCAGATGAGCAAAGCAATCGTTCGATGGTATTTGGTATATATGAACACGATTATCCTCCTTGGTAATGGGCACCAAACTGATCGCTAACTGCATCAGATCGGGTATCTCAACAAGGATATTGTTACATTGGCCAGTACGTTCCATTTTTAGTTCATCCTCCGACGCATTCAAGACTTTGTGATGTCCTCGTGGGATAGTGAAAGCATGTTTGTCGAAGGTGCAGAATATTTGATCGATGTTGTCATCCCATTTCACCACTTTTCTTGCACCAGATGTGAACATATGTGTGCCAAACATGATTCTGGAGGATTTAGTGAACTCACTAGATAAACAAGATAAAGAAAACATTTATCCCCATACTGAAAATACTACCAATACATATACTTTCTACATATATCTCGATTGCTATTGGATATACTCCGCCATATTTTGTTGACTGAATTCTAAGTATTTCTCACATTATGAGATCTACATGCATATTTTTCCATATATTTGTGTATGAAATAAAAATGTGCCTCTTCCATACAAGATCGTGGACAATATAAACCATTTTGATATGCAATGGTTGTGGATATTCAACCCCACAGTTCGCCATCACAGATTTCTGCAGAAATAATTGGTGATTGAAACAATGTTGTTGTTTTCCACTTCTATGTCCATAAATGCATGCACTGAAATTGCTTTACTGTGCAATCCATAGTAATGGAATATGGAATCTAGACAGTATGGACTAACCAACCGGTCTTGAAAAAGGGTGCTTTCTGACTCTCTTTTTTTTAACTATTGCTACATACAACAAACTATGCTCCATTTATTTTATGACTCTCTGAGTCCGTCGATGAATCTACTCATCAGCGTGGGCTATTCATTAACATAATGTTATTTGTGTACTACACTTGTATAACACTGAGATTTCCATTTTGTTTATTATGCCCTTCCGTCTCTGTGAGTTGGTAGATGGTTCAAGTTGTTGGTGTGGGTTATTCACTAACATAATACTATATATGCACGTAGTCTCTGCTTTTCACTCACCTTCCAAAAAATTTCGAAACTCTTCACAAAATACAAGCTATCTCTCACTTTTTTGGGCCCTATCGTGAGGGAGTCAAGCCCAGTCCTACTTTGATACCATGTTGATTTTTATATAAGATGATATATAATCGATGTGTTATTACAATTATGAGTGTTTCATAAATATAGAACATATGGTGACCATCCATAAAAGGATGTGTCCCTTGGATAATAAATAACTACTTATTTATTTATTATATATATATATATACACTAAACTGGCCTCCACAACAAACACAACTTTTCACTTTTTACTTTTCACATTATGAAGATCGACCATAGTTACAAAATTGAACATATGCAACTAGAAGGAGATGCATATAATTGGTACATGTGGTGGAAGAAAACAACTTATTCGATAAATTGGAATAAATTTAAGGATAAATTCTTTAAAATACTTCAAGGTATCAAAGAACAAGACTTTTTCACGAAATTCACAAGAATACAACAAAAAGGAAACATGGACGAATTTACACGTGACTGGTAAACACTAGCTACAAGAGTACTCAGGATGTCAATAAAAGGTCTAATTCAATCATATATAATTGAACTTAAACCACACATCCAAAATGAATTAAAACTACACAATATTACAACTATGGAAGCAGCAATACATAAGGCAAAAGAGGTAGAATTTTTTTTTAAATATCATCACTACAAAAAAAAAAGTTCTACTCAAGTCAAAAGTCCCCCCATACTATAGATATGGAAAATCGAAGGTACCTCCCACCACATTTAAGAGAAGGATGTTAACTTATCCTGCAAGCCCAATGAATAAAGGAAGGAAAATGTAAACGTTGTGGAGAAAAATGGGACCCTAGACACAAATGTCTCAAGGAAAACAACACCAAAAATCTATATAAATGTGAAGCAAAAGATAATTCAGATAGTGAAGAATCAGATGAAGGAGAAGCTAAGGATCCTCAAAATTCTACCCCAAATTCGGATAATGAGAATGCACCATGAATATCACTATCGTCCATAACAGAAATAGCCCAACCACAAACATTAAAATTGAAAGGGCACATCAAAAAGAGCAATTTAATGGTCCTAATAGATATAGGAAGTACCCATAATTTTGTTGACACAAATATCGCAAGAAGATTAAATCTATTTGTATACTTGAGGCCCAATATGAAGGTCATGGTAGCATATGAAAAAAAACTTGAAGGTGTGGGGAAATGCCACATTGAAGATTCAAGACTACAACTTAGAATCTGAATTTTACAGTGTACCCTTGGGAGGAGTAGATGTAGTCTTAGGAGTCCAATGGTTGCAAACATTAGGCACTTATTCTGGTAACCACTAAAAACATTTTATAAAGTTTAGATGGAAAGGGGAAAGATACAAGTTATATGGATTCCAATCACCCCAAAACCAAATTGTATCATCCCATAAGATGGAGAAGGTAGTCCAAAAGGGGGCACCAACATATATGCTACAATTCCACCAAATGGAATACTAACCTTTGAATTAGTCGATACTAAACAACATAAGATATAAAGATTAATTAAATAACACAAAAATGTATTTCAAGATCTACCCTTGGAGATACCATATAAAAGAGAGATCGAGCACATAATTGAATTAAAAAAAATATCAAACCCTATCAACATTAATCCCTATCAGTATCCACATCATTGGAAAATAGAAATCAAAAGAATAATCCAAGACCTATTGAGATGTGGTATTATTACAAAAAGTAGAATCCAATATGCAACTCCCGTAATTCTAGTTTGAAAGAAGGATGGGTCCTTTAGACTGTGCATAGATTACATAGGGTTGACTAAGATAACAATAAAAGAAAATTTTCATATTCCCTTCATAGACAAAATGTTGGATGAGTTTCATGGAGCTAGGTATTTTTCAAAACTAGACATGAGGTCAGGATACTACTAAATCAAAGTAAGGTTAGAATATGTGGTGAAAACCATTTTCCAGACTCGCGAGGGGCAATAAAAATTCAATGTGACGTCCTTTGGGTTAACTAACCCTCCAGCCACCTTCCAAGCAACCATGAATGAAGTGTTCTGACCCTACCTAAGGAAGTTTTTCTTGGTATTTTTTACGACATTCTTGTATATAGTAAAACATGGGATGAACATCTCAAGCACTTGGAATAAGTTATCTCTCTTTTAGAAGAGAACCAATTTGATGTGAAGATGTCAAAATGTACTTTTGGAAAAGAAGAAGTAGATTATTTGGGTCGTGTAATATCAAAGGAAGGAGTGAAAGTAGATCCCAATAAAATTAAGTCAATTATAGAATGGTCCAAATCAATTAACATTTCCAAGTTACGGGGATTTTTGGGTTTGATGGGATATTATTGAAGGTTTATTCAAAATTATGCTCATGTGATCACTCCCCTAACAAACATTTTTAAAAAAAATCATTCCAATGGGATGATAATAAAAAAATATGTTTTGAAGTATTAAAGGAAATTTTGTCCACAACGCTTGTATTAGCAACTCCTAATTTTTCAAAACCTTTTGTAATCGAATGTGACACTTCAGGTTTCAGAATAGGAGTAGCGTTGATGCAGGATGGCCATCCTATAGCATTCAAAAGTTGCAAGCTCAATAAAAAAGAATGTTTAAAATCTACATATGACAGAGAAATGCTCGCCATTATGCACTCCCTAGCCAAATGGCGACAATATCTTCTTGAAAGAAAAATGTGTATATGTACAGATCACAATAGTCTCTAACATATTCTCCAACAAAAAACACTTTCTACATAACAACAAAAATGGATAGAAAAAATTGTCACCTTTAATATGGAAATACTACATAAAAGGGGTAAGGAGAATATAACAGTCGATGCTCTCTCAAGAAAGGACGAAGAGTCATTGTCACTTGCAGTATCAATTGTAGTTTCATAATGGCTAGATGAAATCTGAGGTGAATATGTAAAGAATCCATAAACATGTGCCATAATCAATAATCCCATTCAAGATTCCAAATTTGAAAGGAATAATGACATCCTTTGGTATAAAGGAAGAATATACCTAATCCCAACCTCAAAATTTAAGTCCAAGGTTCTTAAGGAGTCCCATGACTCAGCAGCAATAGGACATGTGGTTGTTTTCAAGACTTACTATAATTCACATCAATCATTTTTTTGGAAAGCGATGAATAGAGATATTCAAAAATGTGTATCCAAATGTGATCAATGCTAGAGGAACAAAAATGAAAATATTATGACCCCGGGGTTGCTCCATCTCCTACACATTCCAGACCAAAAGTGGAAATAAATATCAATGGACTTCATTGATGGGTTATCCATGTCATATAGGAAGGGAAAAATCCTTTTGGCAGTGGATAAACTCACTAAATATGCACACTTCATAGGAGTGAAGAAATTAGATCCAACAAAACAAATTCTTGAAGTATTTTGCAAAAAAAAATTAGAAGTTACATGGGTTTCCATATATCGTTGTCAGTGATAGAGATGCCAAATTTAAAGGGAATTTCTAGAAATAATTCTTCAAACAAATTGGAACATCCCTCAACATAAGTTCAACCTACCGCCCACAAATAGACAGCGAAACTAAAATTTTCAATAAATTTTGTAAGCTTACCTCCTTTATTTTTTAACATATAGGCAAAATAAGTGGTTCCAATTGTTACCCCTTGTTGAGTCGTGGTACAACTCCACATATCACACTTCAACTAAAATAACCCCATTTCAAGATATTTAGGTTTATGAACCCCCTAAATGGAAGGAGTTCACCATAAAAGAAAAAACAATTCTGCAGTAAGGGATCAACTAAAGGAAAACCATAAGATTATTTAGACACTTAAGGAAAACTTGAACATTGCAAGAAACCGTGTGAAGCAACAAGGTGACCAGCATATAACAGAGAGAGGATTGAAATTGAAGATTAGGAATTTGTGAAACTCCAACCTTAAAAACAATTATCCTTGCAGTAACAAGGAAAAAACAAGTTGGCTCCTAAGTTCCATGGACCATATCATATTATCAAGAATATCAGTCAAGTAGCCTATGGGTTGGATTTGCCAAATAAAATTTGCATCCATAATGTTTTGCATGTATCATGTCTCAAGAAAGTGTTGGGAAAACACCAAACAACACTTCCTACATTGGATGATGAAGGAAAAGTTATATTAGAACGAGAAGCTATCATTGCCACCAGAGAGAAGAAATTGTGCTCTAGAGTAATTGAGGAATATATCTTTAAATGGAAGAACCTATCAAAAGAGGATGCCTCTTGGGAGACATAAAAATTTCATCAACAACATCCTTCCTTACCCTCGCTTTTAGGAAAAAGAATCTTTAAAGAGAAAGGTAATGTTATATAAAAATAATAATAAGATATTAGGGTAATTAAATAAAGAAAATAAAATATATATAAAAAATAAATATTTTTAAAAAGACACAACCTTTCAGAAAAGGCATAGAGGCATCCCCATATGCATATTTAATGGGGCCCTCCCTCATTGTAGTCATATTCATTCATTCATTTATATATATCAAACATTTTTATTTTATCTCATATATTGAGTAAATTACCTAGCATTTTCGCTACATTATAACTAGGCTTCTCGATGGCCACAATGCTTGTAACACCCCACATTTTGGTTTTTAAAATAGCTAGACTACACTATGGCCTATATTGTTATTCCTTTTCTTATTATTTGTTGAACTCATATAGACTGATATAACTATAGTATGATGGCATGTGGACCTACCTATATGTAAAAATTAGTGTATGAGTTTTATTATTTATGTTTTTTTTTAAGAACATGGTTCTATTTGAATTTATTAGAATGAGGAAAAATTATACAAAACCCACTTTTATGCTTGTCTTGCACTTGGGAAAACAAACCAGAAGCGGTGGTATAGAGAATCTATACATCTGGTTTAATAGAGATTCTTAATTAAGTCTAAACTATAAATTATTCTTGGTCGATTCCTATTCTTGAAGGGCCTTATACAGTCAATATAACATTGTTGATAAACCATAACTAAGATAGGCATAAGATAAAACATACTAGAAAATTAAGCAAGAGAAGCCTTGCCTAGTCCCTGAGTAGGTTCAGGAATTTCGGGTAGGGGGTTGGTTGGATGAACAACATCCTGATTAACATTTCCAAGTTTTACTATTTATGTTATTAATTATGACAATTAGATGATTTTCTTAATCATGCAAAAGTTAAAAGGAAAGTTTGGTATGTGGATACCATTTCAATTTATATTGTGAATAGATTGTTTGTGTGAAGCACATGGTAAACAAACATGCTTGCTTACTTTAAATGCCAATATGTAATATTTTTAATAGCATGAAAATGGTTATATAGATATGCATGATTATGCGTTTTGGTAAGCTAACATACAGGTTAATGGGCTAAGAGATGGCTAGTCAATTATGGCACTAAAGTAACATTGATGTCGTGGACATCGAAAAATTAATGGCATGCTATGAAGCATTATTTCATGATTTAAGTTATTGGTTCGAAACATTGTTATGATATGTGGGCTAGTGTAGTCTTTAAAAAATTGTGCGAAATGGTTATTCGATAGCATAGCACTAAGAACAACAAAAAAGAAATAGTATGGTCAATGATAGGGTGTTAACCCTAGTTTTATCAAGAGGGGTGGAGGTATTACCCATTTTTTATCCTCCTAAACGTGGATTCATGGGAGGGAAACGTTAATTCATGCTCCCTTATATGTGTGATGGTGACTATCGGTTACTCACTAGGGAAATCAGGTTGATATAGTCGACACTTCCACTCATGGTTTATATCTGGATTTAGGTCTATATAGTCGACACCCCAACATATTACAACAGAGGAAAGGATAGGATTTGGAAAATAGAAGTAGGTTAGGGATTAAGGGTGATTTGAGGTTAGTTGAGAATGTTGGTTAGGGGTTAGATATGTCACTCTTATTTCTTTACTTGATTCCTACCGTGTTTGGAATATTTTTCTAATTCAATTATTATAATCTTGGTGTGATGATTAATGGGTACTAAATTATTGTGAATTAGTTAGTAAAGATCATTAAATGGTGTATTTACTTGATTTATTGTCTTGCATATTTGATTTTGAACATACAGGGAATATGTATTAGAGGAAACGATTTTTTTATGAACTATGTATTAGAGGAAACGATTTTTTATCATTAGTACACGTGCAAGATATGTGTACATTAGCTATGATTACATACCATGCATTTGTACACTAATATCGTTTCAAAGACATTAGTTATTATATTAATAATAAATTGATGCATGATGGGTGGAATTAGAAATTATATTATAATCTTATTAAATAAAATTTATATAATAGAATTATGTTAGATTGCACAAATATTATACCATAAAATAATTATAAATTGACATGTACTTGGGGTGAAAAGTCAATCTAATTAAATGTGAGTAGGTGTGTGTTATATTTTACTAAACTAAAATCCATTGAGCTATGAATTATTTTATTGTTATTTTGACCTTCCTGGGAAGGAATTTACATACCCTTTCCCTGAGGAGATGTGATGTGGAAGGGGGGAGAATGGAAGGTGATAGAAGAAAGGGATAAGTGGGGGAAAGGCAAGGAAGAAGGGGTTAAGCATTTTAGTGGAAAAACTATTGAAACAATTACAAGAAGAACATTGAACTCTGATTAAGATTGAAACATTGAATTTGCATTGGTTATTGAGTTGACTCTATAAGATATTGGTTGGTCAGTGGTTGGTTGTATGGTTATTGTTTTTAGAGCATGGGCATGGAGTACTAGGAAACATGTAGGGTTCCTAGAGCTAGGCAGCTAGATAAGCTCATAGTTTTACTTGGAAGATTAACTCTAGTTTGGGCAACATTGGAGAGGGAGTTAGAATGTTGAGGTATTATCCTCATTGTTTCATCATGAAATTTGATGTGAATTAGATGAAGAATAAACTATTGGGAACTTATTAGTTGGTTGTTCAATGAATTTCAACTAAAATTATTTAAATTTTATCTTCTAACTATACAAGTTAATTGTTTTCACCATAAGATTTATTGTCTTAGGATTTACAGTTATATGATACTCAGAAATTTATTGCTCTATAAAGATAAATTATCTTTTCTTTTTACATGAAGAAAAGGACAACAATTGGAACTAAGTTCCATAATGCATGGCAAAATTTCTATAACCCATAAGGAAATATGTATGTAACCGTAAGTGACTACCCAATGACTACATAAGGAATAGGGTAGAAATATTATATTGAAATGTCCATGGAGGGAGAACCTCTTCACCTGTAAAAGATAACATGTTCACCCATAAAATCCAAAGGAAAGAGGTACATAGTTTAAAAGATAGCATGTTCACCTATCAAATCCAAAGGAAAGAGGTACATAGTTAATAAAAGATAACATGTTCACCCATAAAATCCAAAGGAAAGAGGTACATAGTTTAAAAGATAACATGTTCACCTATAAAATCCAAAGGAAAGAGGTACATAGTTAAGAGATTTGAGAAATATAAATTTTAAAGATTTATTTACATCAAAAAGAAAAATTAGGTCTTCTAAAAAAATGTATATCTACGTGTAACAAGGGTTGCAAGGCAACTTAGTCCCTAACAAGAAGGAAAGAGGTACATAGTTAATAAAAGATAACATGTTCACCCATAAAATCCAAAGGAAAGAGGTACATAGTTTAAAAGATAACATGTTCACCTATAAAATCCAAAGGAAAGAGGTACATAGTTAAGATATTTGAGAAATATAAATTTTAAAGATTTATTTACATCAAAAAGAAAAATTAGGTCTTCTAAAAAAATTTATATCTACGTGTATTAAGGGTTGCAAGGCAACTTAGTCCCTACCAAGAAGGCACATCGATGATTTAAAGTCATGATAAAATTAAATTATATGATGTTTGGTTTTGTAAAAATAAAATGGACCAACACAACATGTATAAGTAGAAGACGCGGCGATGCAATCTCAATCTTTTTTACGTAAAATGTTATTCTTTTCATTTCGAGTTGAAAATGCAGGGCTTGTTTCTTTGGAGGGAATTTGGGGGTCTAAATATAAAAATAGATAAAAACAAGAAGAGGAATTCGACCTCTGTGAATTCTCTACAAGATTGTATTGCGAGTCAGAGGAAGTGAATCTATTTTGGGATTTATGATGCCAAAGTTCCTGATACAAAATTTTCTTGTGGTATAACATTTTCAAAGCTTGGAGGCCAAATCAGTGATTGTGAATAATGTAAATTATTTTTTATATGATTTTGTCTATGAATCCAAATTCGATCCAGCGCTAGACCGGGGTCAGACTGAGCCATACTCTATAGGACCATATCCTACAGGTGAATAACTCAGAGCAGGTGTTATGGATCGTGACTTTATGTGATATACTCACCCTTCCCCATATGGAAATTTAGCTATAAATTCATTTGCATTAATATTCTTGTCACAATGATTATATCTTAACTGGCAGCAATTAATTTATCAAGATCACAACAATCTCCTTACTCACACGCATGATCCCAACACCCCAGTAATTACTAATGTTTTTTAAAAATAAATTTCCACCCGATCTAACTCATTCACGGGAATCTTAAAGTTAAATGCAGGTGTAGAGCTAAAACTCAGCGATACTTCCATTACGGAAAGGTTAAGACTTGGAACTCTTTCTGGATACGTTAGAGAGTTTGGTTTAGGGCGAGGCTCTGATCTTCAACAATAAACGTTGTTGAGCCTACTAGTTACAAATCAACAGAGAACTATTCGATATCTAGTGGTGACATTACAAATCAACAGAGAACTATTCGATATCTAGAGGTGACACATACATGAATATAATTTAGGAAATGATTTATAGGGGCTTACACTTCGTCTAAAACCTCACCCTGTAAGCATTAAGTAACTCAGCTCATTTTAAGATAAACTTCCCTTTGAACTGAGCGAATAAATTATAATAACAGTTATCAATACAAAGCGATGACTTTAAATATCAATAAATTACACAAAGTTTAATTATTGATTTTCTACATGCAACAGAAATCTCGTGCAACATACTCAACAATCCCATATATATATATATGTGTGTGTGTGTGTGTGTGTGTGTGTGTGTGTGTGTGTGTGTGTGTACACATTGGATTACAATCTATATGAAATTGACATACAAACTAGATCTTTAAAACAATAAGCAATATACGTTCAAATACCGTAGTCGAAGGAAATTGATGTTTGAGGTTGATCTTCAATTGAAACCAACTTGTGCAACGATCGTCTTCCTCGCTTTTTAATCAAGACTTCATTAGTACCTCCCAGCCAATGCTAGGGATACTCTTATTCCCCCTTAGCCCCTCGAGTTGCGAAGGGGGCCTCACACAAAAATCGGAATTTCAATAGCACCCAAAACTTCCCTCGCAAGGAAGAGCTTCCACTCTTTGCCAAGTTTTGGAATCTCAACTCTCACAAGTAAAACTTAGTCAAGAAAATTTTGGCAGCATAACAATACTAACAAAAGTGAGATTCCTTTGCCTTTCTCTCCAATTCTTTTATAGAAAAATTCCCAATGACACATGCCCCAGAAATAATTAATTTTCAATAATTTAATTAAGGGATTATTCACCCACTACATGTGTCACACTCTCCCCAAGTTGCACATGTAATTCCTCTTTTTATTTTAATTAATTTGACATTTTCCCTCACTTTCCCCAATGAGCTCCTATTTTTGCTCTTAATTGTCCCTTAGTTCCCAAATTCCTCATTTAATTTATGTCCCCTAACTAGATCTTAGTTTGAGTTGGATTAGGAGTATTCTTTTAGTTAGGAATGCTACTGTATGTGGACCACCTATTCTCTCATGTTTTATTTTATTTTTATTTATAAATCATTTTTATGCACACGTGTGCATTTACCCAAGTTTATTCTTATTTCTTCATTCATTAAATTGCTAGTCTAATTATTGTATTCCCTCTTTATAGTTTACTTAAACAAACCTCTTTAGACTTAGATTCTTTGTTATTTTCTTGTTTTTAATTTAATAATCAATTGCATGCTCATTCTAACAAAGTTTAAGTATTTTGTTTTCATTTTCTAAGCCTTCTATATTTTTATTACTCACATTTTATTATGCGACGTGCCCTTCAAGACACACCTACGTGCTCCAAGGATGTCACTCGCCTTTGACTAGTTTTGGAATTTTGTCTGACACTTGAAGTCAACACTCCACTTGGTCAACCTTGTGAGAGACTAAGGGCTTCTAAGGAATAAGGATTCTACCTTATTGTGTGCCCCTTAGAATTATTCGTGAGTGACTGCCTCTGTCTGCCCTCACATAATCATGGACCTCTCGAACTAGGTAATTGTTAACCTATAGTTCAGGTCATTGTGGGAGTGATAGTAGGCTATGATAGGGACACAGCCACACCTCTCCCTCAACTTTCTGGTTTTGTCCATGACCCCTTTACTCCTTACATGATTTGGATTAGCAAGCTTCGCCAAGCCTGCATCCACTGACAAGGACATTGTCAATAATCCACATACATAACATCCATACTAAAATCATCATGTATACAAGTAAATCAATACTCAAAACTCAAACCAAATACAATTCCACTCCTGACTCAATCTGGTGTCCAAGGAAGTTTATTGATGCCATCAGCATCATCAACCTGTCATGTATCCTGCACACTCAAGGAAACTCATTAATAATATATGTCAATACATATATACATCTAAAAATTAACATATAATCACAATGACATCGTAACATATCTCATAAGAAAAGAATAATCATAATGTATCATAATCAGATCACTTGCTCGCAAGTGTCCTCAAAGAATAAGCCAGTATAAAATGTGCTCAGTAGAACTGGATGTTATATACACCCCCTCTTGTTTTAAAGTTTGTCCCGAAGTTTGTAAAATATCAATAACGGTAGCAATAAATGTATATGACACAGATCTACATATCTAATATATCAAACAAATAAGTAAATTGTCGACGCATCTCATATGTGTCCTCCCATGTAGCCGAGTGTGGACTATAATTATCCCACTATACCTTGACCTGATCAACTATTCGACATCGTATTTTTCGAGTGCAATGGTCCATAATGCGGATTGGCTCTACCATGAGAGAACCCTCGTCTGACACTTGCAAAGAAATCATGTCAATAACAAGTGACGGATCTGAAATATAATGTCGCAAAACAGATACATGAAATGCATCATGCATATGCCTCAAAGAATTAGGCAAGTCTAGTCAATAAGCCATGGGTCCCTTCCTTTATACAACTTCAAAAGGTCTCATGAACCTAGGAGAGAGTTTAGCACCCTTTCCAAACTTGATCTAACTCTTATGAAGTTTTACCCGCAAGAAAACTTTGTCGCCAACATCATAGCTACGGTCAATGCGATGTGCATCAGCATAACTCTTATGTCGATCTTGCACTTCTTTAATCCTTTGTCTTATTGTTTGCATTTGTTCTTCCATTTCTTGGATCACTTCCAGTCCCACCAAGACCCTATCCTCTAGTTTATCCCAACTCATAGGTGTTCGACATGGTCATCCATAAAGAAACTCAAATGGTGCCATCTTAATTGTACTCTGGTAACTGTTGTTGTATTTAAACTCTACCAATGGCAAGAACTCTTCCCAACACTTTTGTTGATCCATCACGTACATATTAAGAATATCCTCTAATATTTTATTCATCCTTTCAGTTTATCCATATGTTTCGGGGTAATATGTTGTACTAAAATTCAGTTGTGTTCCCAAAGCCTCCTGGAAGCTAGTCCAAAATCATCCAGTAAACACCAATCCTCGATCGGATATGATCCTTCTTGGTACACCGTGCAACCTTACAACCTCACTAACAAAAACTCTAGCTATGTTTGGCGCCTGATATGTAGTATGAACT
>SNQJ01S0084873.1:64224-76902 GCA_010110895.2 Picea sitchensis
GGGTGTCTGAACATATTTCTGCATGTAATATCACTCACCAGGGCGATGTTCATTTCTGCATACTTCACACCAAGGTAAGGTGACTTGCTTCAAGGGTCTCGGAGCTCCAGAAGCCAAGTATTCATTGAATAGAGGGTAGTGTTCCTTGTCATGACCTTCTGATCTGCATCTGACACACCAAATGTCTTCTCTTTTGTCTTTTCCCTTCTCTTTCTTCATGTCTTCGACCTGTAGAGACAAACTAGTTAGCTGACTCAAGATCTGACTCATACCTGAGCTAGATTCTCCCATAGGGGTTGATTCAAGCTTCATGGTGATCTCCAATGCTTCATCCTGTGAAGCAATCTTCTGTTACATCAGGGGGACTCTGATATGTGGTAAGAGAGCAGTGATGAACCATTCTTTGTTTTGCTCGTCCAGGATCTTAAAGGTCAATCTTCCTATAAGGGTCTTGAATCTCTGATCGAACTCCCAAACAAGTTCGGCTAACTTTTGCTTGATCTCTTTAAGCTCTGTAATACATTGGGACTCCGACTTAGGTTTCTTAAACTCTATAATCAGCGTGTTCTTGATCTCATTCAATGTCTTAGGCTGCATAAGTCCTTGGACAAGCTTCATATACCAGTTCAATGCGCGGTCTCTCAGTGTAGTGCTAAATTGGTTTCTTTTAACAGCTTCATCGGTAATATTTTTAATGTTCCATACAACCTCACACAGGAACCAGTGTTGATCAGGATCTTCAGATCCATCTCCTCTAAAGATAGGGAGCCTCATCTCATCTGCCATGGAGTTACCTAGGTTTCCTGTCTGAGTGGATGTTGCGCTGCTAGTAATAGTGCTCTACGGACTTTGGTGATTTGGAATGTTCTGATTACTTAGCGTTTCTAAAACAACAGAAGGATTGATATTACTTACTTCAGTAGCCTACACAATTCTTGATGTCTCTGGCTCGTTTCGGCAAAGTTCTTCAACTGCTTCTTCCTCTGGCCCCACAGGTTTTGAATGTTCTTCGTCTGTCAAATCTGCCTCTTCTCCACTGTAGAAACCCTCTTCCCCATAGTTTTTCTTAAATAGGCTCTCAAGGTGAACCCCTCGAAATACTCTTCCACTGTGCATATGTCCCGCTTCTGTGTCGTTGTCGTTGTCCGAATTTTTGAACATTGGCCTTTTTAAATCTTCTCGATCTACTATATCTTCAAGATGTTCTTCTCATGCAACAACATCTTGAGTCTCAACTTCAGGACTTGTAAAAAAATTCCTCTGGGTCCTTTAAAGTAATATCTTTCAGCTCGGTTGTATGACTCTACTCTGTCAACAACAAACTCGGTGATATACCCTCCAATGGTACTATCAAACCAGTGATCTATTGCCTTGGATACAACGTTATCAACCCTTTTAACCTTCTGGATCAACGTCGATGTCCAAACTACAGGAGATCTAGGTCTTATCTTGAACTGGGTATCTGCTAACCTAGCTAACCACTCATGTAGCTCTTGATGGATCCCTCCAAAGAATCTCTCGTGAATGTCGGTAAAGATATATTTCTCCAACCAATCTTCTGTACTAATATTAGGGTTCTTGTTCTGGGCTTCAGCGAAGTCCTTCTCTTAATCTTCTATCCACTTTTGAATCTCTGTCTTCGATGGGAACCACCTTGACATTCCCTCATGAATATTCCTATCCTGGCAACGGAACCATTTGTTGGCACAGAGGCAGACCCGGGGTTCAGCTCCAAGAGTGCACCAACAAGCCCTAGTTATTGGCCCTTTCAGCAACACCTGCGAAGCAGATGTAGTCTCACCCGAAGAAGCTATGAGGGGGTTGCAGGACAGAGATGTCTACAACCAGGGGAATGTCAAGTGGATCTTTTACAACAATAATACATCATGCATCTATCATTCAACAAGTTATATCTATCCTTCACAACTATAGATTTGATCTAATACAATAAGGCAGGTAACAATATAACAGCGACAGAGATCAAAGCATCAATCACACACAAAACAACAGATGTACGTGGTTCACCCTCTCTCTAGGGATACGTCCACAGAACTCTACTTATGATTCATTAAGGTAAAGAATACAGTTCTTATTTGCGCTCTCAGCTAGCGGGTCCTCTTTCTTCTCTCTCTTTATCTCCCCTTCCTGTGCACCCAGCTGCAAGACTTGACCTTCGCACACAGCAGAAGATCTTACAATACGAGAAGGCTTCCTCTCTCTCAGCAATTCTCTCTCTCAATACAATGATCCCTCACACAATACTATAGATAGATCAACAACAATATTGTACTGCAAAATTTCCAACAAAACCTAGGCCCTTTAGACCTCTATTTATACATTACAACACCTCACCGACAGCTTTTAGGCTGAACCCTAGGTGCCAAAAACCCTAGGTCAACATGACCCGATTTTTCCAGGCCTCGTCGGCCTGCCTTTCCTTCCTTCTCGTGCCATGCTCCAAAGCATTCAACAGTGATTTTTTCTGCTTGCTGAGTTGTCCACGATCCATATTCCTTGTTGATTTGTCATCCTTTATCTCCTCATCCAACGGCTTGCATTTCCTCGCTTCGCTCCATTTTTTCTGCTCTTTTTCTTACTTAGACCTAGTGATAGTCACTGTGTCTCCCGCAAAGTTCACTTTTCACCTTTTCTTCCTTGTTCTTTGCTTCCTTCCATAACCAAGGGCCAACAAGTATATCGAAGGTTACTCAAAGTTACTATACCTAGTCAAAAGAGATGGGATGACCTGTGTGCTCTAATCGAATAGTGATGAGGTGTACATTCGAGTCAAAGATGAATCGCCAGCTACTTCCTCAAAATCGGCATCAAGGATTCGAGGATCATTTAGCATTCCTAGATTTTTGTAATATGTAATCTAGTTAGTTAGATTTTCTCTCCACCATATCCTGATCATTAATGACATGATCAATTGTAATTTTTCTATAAATACTTCAGACTTTGAAGTATTGAGGGTTGATATTTACGCCCAAGCAAGTTGTATCTGTAATCTTTTTGAAGAGATCTACCAGCAATAAAAGGACGATTCACAGGATTCTTGTGTGTTTGTGTTGGTGATGTTTACTTTTCTTTGTTAATTTGTTTATCTTACTTCGTTATCATTCTGTTTTCTGCCTATGATCATTTAAAAGAAGTTTAAGTGCAAAATTTATCGTAAATACTCTGTTTCTGGATTTTAAAGATCTAAATGTTATTCTTTTGATATTATAATAAAGGAATTCTTAAATGCTTCTTTATTGTAATTGACTATCTCACATGTTTATGTCTTTCCATCACTTTAATTCTAAAAGATCCAACATTTTCGTTATCTTTCCCTATGAAGAAATCTTATAAAATCTGTATCTGATCTCAATCCTTAACACAGACCCCATAGCCCAATGGATGTGTAAAACCATATTTCAGCCATCTTTATAAAACAAAACAACACACTCTTACTATTTCAACTAGCCTAATATCTAAAACTCAAACATATCTAAATCATACAGAGAGATCCATCTCTTAAACTGGCAGGGCTAGATCCCAGTTTCAAAGTGGTTGGTTAAGTTACCTCTATTAAATTTCTTCTACCCCTGACAACCTCTAGGAATTTATAGAGCGTTAACATAGTGGTGACCATACTCAGGACTGAACAAACTTTCCATCCTACAATTTCTTTCCCCTAGATAAAGAAAACTTTATTTCTGAACAAATCATAAAATATAACTTACAAAGAGATAAATGTTCAGAGGTTGTTAAAGTTTGTATATATTAGTTTAGGTTTCTTAAAATTTAAAGTTTTGGCTCCTAAAAGAATTCATACTAGATCTCACCCCGATCCAGAACCTGCAACAACAGTAGACAACCCAGAAAATTTACTCAGAAAAAAAGAAACATTGTAGAAGGTTCTGGGAGTCACGGTCCTCTTCATAGGTCCACTTCTCTTCCAAAGAAACTTGTCGCTATCCAAGATCTTGAGTTTGACATATCCTTTGAGAAAAGCCTTTCCAGAACCAAATCTGACAGCTTTGTAAGTGAAACTGTCCTAGATCAAACCATCCTACAACCCAAGACCCCTGAAATACTTTCTCCCATAGCATATTTTGATCAACGGTTTCTTCAAGAGTTCAACAAGTTAGAAGATCTGGTAGCAAATCTTGATCAAGATTTGTACAAAGCTCATTTTCAATAGTTAGTAGAAATTTCTGCCCTGACTATTGTTGCAGCTTCCATCAAACATCAAATAGTTCACTCTACATCTCTCAGTCCTACCTCTTCTACCTATTCTGTCACTTCTCCTCCAATCACACAAGTTGTTGTTCAAACTCCTCCATCAATCATGGCAGCAATATATACTCCCTTGGTGTTGGTCGCTCCCTTACATGCCATGCCCCAGGACTATCAAACCAGACTTCCTCAGTTTGATGATACTAGACCTCTTAATGCACAACAACATGTTGATAAGATGAATGATTACTTTGATTTGCAGGAAGTCAATGAGGCAGACATCCAGATGAGATTTTTTGCACAGAGTTTAACCGAAGAAGTCAAAAAATTATTCAAATCTTTACGCCCTGCTACCATAGTTGGCATTGCTGCTTTTCAACAGAGTTTTCTCAAAAGATGGAAGGTAAAGAAAAACCCTCTCCAGATTTTATCAGAATATGAGAATATCAAAAGGAATCAAGGGGAAATAGTGCAGGATTACTGCATTCGTTTCAACAATATTTATAATGCAATTCCAACTGATATCAAGCCTCCTCAAGGTTTGGCCTTAATCAAGTTCCCTGATGGATTTGATGTTGATATGTCATACCAACTAAGGGAAAGGAATTTTGTCACCCTAGAAGACATGCATAAAAGTGCAGTGAGTGTGGAAGCAAATCTATTAGCCAGAAGAGCCAGAAAAAGAACAGAAAGAAGGGTTACAATCAAAGAAGAGCCTTCCACGTCTTCTTCATATGCTAAACTAGATTCCATAGTTAGAACTATGGAGAGAATGATGGAAAGGCTAACCTTCACTAACAGAAATCCACCCAAGGAAAATCAGCCTGCTCCTCAGATTAGA
Source organism: Picea sitchensis (assembly GCA_010110895.2). Taxonomy (NCBI): domain Eukaryota; kingdom Viridiplantae; phylum Streptophyta; class Pinopsida; order Pinales; family Pinaceae; genus Picea; species Picea sitchensis. The sequence continues at coordinate 69,287 of SNQJ01S0084873.1, forward strand.
AATCCAAATTTCAGAAGGAACCCTCCCCAAATCAGACAGAGGGAGCCCAAAGACCAAAGGGAACAAAGGGGGCTTGATCAGCATATTAGAACACCTCTTCAGGAAAATTAAGCTGATGATGGGGAAGAAGTAATTGAGGAGTTGGATGATATTCACATAAACCTCATGGGTGTCCATGACAACAACTCCATTTTCCTCACTTAGGAAGAACAAGAATTGTTTCTACTTTCACAGACTAAGGTAAATGAGGAAGAGGAAGAATCAGAACAGCGGACCTTTGAAAACGCTATAATGGAGGTCCACAGACAGTACAACTTGAGAAGAAATAACACCAATGACAATCCAACAAATAAGGCATCTAAGACTAAGAAACCCTCAGATGCTACCCATAAGAAAGTCCCTGAGAAGAATAAGTCTGAAATTCCCGCAAAAATAAATCTTGAAGCTTCATCAAGAATAGCTCAAGCAGAGGTTGCATCTACAAGTCAGCCAAGTACTTCTGCACATAAGACTGTGGCTGATAAACCAGAATTGCAAAGTCAAACCAGAACTTCAACCACTTTCAGCCTAGAAAGTGAACTGGCTAAGTTTAAAATTCTCATTCCCCTATCATAACTAATGAGAAAAAATGCTTCCAGGTCACAGGTGATCAAGTCATTGAGAATTGAACCAGAAATAGGAACAAAAGCATTAAACATTGAGCCAGTAGTACGCACAGATATTGTAAATGTTGTTGATGACCAACCTGAGTTGTTATTCGGTCCTGGAGTCAATGGACAAACTGACACTAGTTATGTTCCTCCTTTCTACATCAATCTGAATATCCATGACAAGACACTACACAACGCTATGCTTGATTTGGGCACTTCTCACAATCTAATGCCCAAAGTTGTGATGGAAAATTTGGGGCTCTATATCACCAGACCCTACAAGGACTTGTACTCTTTTGACTCTAGAAAAGTCAAATGTATAGGGCTTATTAAAGATTTGTGCATCACCCTGTCTCAAATCCCATCAAAGAGCATGGTGATGGATATTTTTGTAGCAAACATTCCCCTGAAATATGGTACGTTTTTATCTCGATCTTGGGGAGCTAAGTTGAAGGTCACTTTGAAGTTAGATATGTCTTATGCTACCATCCCGGTATTGAGACAACAAATAAGACTGTACAGAGAGACTTTGATGAAGTATATGGTCAATAGTCAGGAAAAAACACACAACTAACCATTATACTTTGTCCACTATGATATGGATTCAATTCATATTGTACAATGATGGTGACTTGGATGATCAAATTGCACAGTTAGAAGATGATGCATCGGGCTTGAAGGATAATCAAGTGATCATTGAGGAAAGTAAAACTATGACAATAGAAAGTGATGAACCAACAGAAGGCTTATGGAGTATGGATTTTGATGGAGCTGTTAGAAAAGAGGGAGTTGGAGCTAGGATGTGGTTGCATAACCATAAAGCAAGGTACTCAGAAAGCCACTCTTATAAACTAAATTTCCGGTGCACCAATAACATAGCTGATTACAAAGCCTTGATACTCGACCTGAAGTTATTGAAGAAGGTTGGTGCCAAAAATATTATGGTAAGAGGTGACTCTGAACTTGTCATTAAGCAAATCAAAGGTGAGTATTCAGCTAAGCATCCTAGACTCGGAGCTTATAGAAATGTTGTTTTAGATTTTCTAAAATGTTTCACTGAAATCGACTTGCAGGTAATTCCTAGAGGCCACAACATACTTGCAGATGGATTGGCTACTTCAACAGCCACATGAAAAATACCTTTCAAACCAAATCACCAATACACAGTAGAGGTGAAATGCAGACCGACTGTTCCAGATAACATCAGGTATTGGCAGGTATTTGGCAACGATGAACAAATTGAAGATTTCCTGCAGTCTAAGAATGATTTTGAGTGTACAAATATAGATGTAGAGAACAATGATGATAGTGTAAATAAGTCAAACTTAGAAAAATACAGTGTAAATAAAGTAGATTCAGATGAAATAAATGAAAATGATGAAGATTCTGATGTTTTAAAATTGAAGAATAACATTTTACCTAGAGGTCTGGTTCCTTTAGAAGAATTGTTCGATTTCAATGATGTAGAAAAGAAACCAAAGATTGAACCTAGTGGTAAAGAGGTCGAAGAATGTAACATAGGAACAGAGGAAAAACCCAAAAACATAAAACTATCCAAATCTTTATCCCCTGAGAAAAAACACAAATACATTGAACTGTTTAAGGAATATGTAGATGTGTTTGCTTGGAGCTATGAAGATTTAAAATCTTATGACACAAGTATCATACAACATAAGATCCCAATTAAAGAAGAACATAAACCTTTCAGGCGGAAACTTAGGAGAATTAATCCAAAGTTACTTCCCCTGATAGAAAAAGATATTAAAAAGATGTATGATGCCAAAATTATAGTCCCCTTAAGATTTTCAAAATGGGTTTCCAATCTGGTTCCTACCAGAAAGAAGACTGGTGAAATCAGGCTTTGCATTGATTTCAGAAGCCTGAACAAGGTCTCCCTCAAAGACAACTACCCTCTACCTAAAATGAATCACATCTTACAAAAGGTAGTTGCGGCCAATAGGATCTCTTTACTAGATGGATTTTCGGGCTATAACCAAGTCCTTGTCCACACAGACGACCAGGAAAAAACAGCTTTCACCACACCCTGGGGAACTTTCATGTATGTGAAAATGCCCTTTGGCTTGATGAATGTTGGTGCCACCTTCTAAAGAGAAATGGACATTGCCTTTGTGGATGAGCTTGGTAGGTTTGAGAAACATTTAAAACACCTCAGACGAGTGTTTGAGAAGCGCAGATAGTTTGGGATTTCTTTGAATCCCAAGAAAACCCTTTTTGGTTTAGAAGAAGGCAAGTTGTTGGGGCATATAATATCTAAAGATGGAATTAAGATAGACCCCAGCATAATAGAAGCCATCCAGAAATTAGATCACCCTAGGAACATTAAAGAATTGCAATCATTCATCGGTAAAATAAATTTTCTGAGACAATTCATACCCAATTTGGCAGAACTCCTCACGAACATCACAAATATGTTGAAAAAAGATGCTAAAATAAAATGGAACACCGAATCTAAACAGTCCTTTGAGCAGGTAAAACATGCACTTACACAAGCCCCTGCTTTGATTAGTCCAGATTACACTAAGGATTTCTATTTGTTCTCTTTTGCCACTATTGCAGCAGTTTTATTGCAGAAAAACAGTTACGGGCATGAACAACCCATAGCCTTTTTCAGCAAGTCATTGAGAGATGTTGCACTGAACTACAATATAATGGAGAAATGGGCTTTTGCCCTAGTAAAAGCAATAAAATATTTTGGAGTTTATATTCTCCATTCTCATACTATTACTTATGTTCCAAATGCAGTGGTGAAGGATATCATGACTCAAGATAACCTTGATGGTAGGAGAGGGAAGTGGATTGTTATTATTCTGGAATATGATATAGAAATCAAACCCACTAAACTGATCAAGGGTCAGGGTTTGGCCAAATTGATGGTTGAATCCAATTTGCATGCTTTAGAAATTAACTTCTTAGTTGCAGTTGATGAACAGGGAGAGCAGGTGACTCCACATGTAAAAGAGGTATTCTTAAATTTTCCATGGTACGCAGACCTCATCTTTGTCCTGCATAATTTACAAGATCCCCCTTGTCTAACTAAGACCAAAGCTAGATTCTTAAAACTAAAAGCATTGAAATATTGTATTATGGACAAAAATCTTTACTGGAAAGATCCTGGAGGAATTTTACTTAATTTCTTATTAAAAGATGAAGCTGACAAGGTATTGCAGGATTTCCATAAAGGAGATTGTGGCAGACATCTCAGTTGGAAGACTACTGCTAACAAGATCCTCAGAGCTGGTTTTTATTGGCCCAACTTGTTTGCAAATGTGCATTTAAAAGTAACCTCCTACCACAAATGCTAAGTTTTTGAAGGCAAAAGGAAACTTTTGCCTCTACCCCTGAAACCTATTTTAGTTGAAGCTCCATTCCAGCAATGGGGTCTGGACTTTATTGGTGAAATTCATCCACCCTCTTCAGGCCAACATAGGTGGATCCTCACAGATACAGACTACTTCACAAAGTGGATTGAAGTTGTACCCTGCAGGAAAGACACTGACTCTGTCATCATTAAATTCTTGGAAACTAATATTCTGTCTCATTTTGGATGCCCTAGGAAGATCATAACTGACAATGTAGCAGCCTTCAGATCTAAAAATCTAGTAGAATTTTGCAGCAAGTACCAGATTATTTTGGGACACTCCACAGCCTATTACCCTTAGGGAAATGGGTTAGATGAGTCTTCAAATAAAATTCTGGTGAATATCATTAAGAATACGTTGCAGGAAAATAAGAAGTCCTGGCATAACAAGTTGGTTCATGCACTCTGAGCTGACATACTGACCACAAAAAGATCAATTGGTATGTCCCCATATCAGTTGGTATATGGCACTGAGGCAGTTTTCCCTACTTCCTTGGGAGTCCCTGTTATGAAATTGTTGCAAGAAGTACAGGTAGAGCCCAATCATACCCAAAGGAGAATAAATCAAATGATCCAATTACAACAGTCTAGAGAAGAAGTGTATAACAAGACCCAAGTAATCCAAGAGAGTATCAAAAAGATTTATGACATGAGAACTAAAGAGGATGATTTTGAGTTGGGTGATTTGGTATTGAAGTGGGATTCCATAAATGAAGACAAGCGTAAGCCTAGAAAGTTCTATAGTTTGTGGAAAGGACCTTACATCATTCAGGCATATAGAGGAAATAATGTATTTTTTCTCAAAGACAGTGAAGGAGCAAATCTGTTAGGGAGACCCATAAATGGAAGGATGCTTAAACATTATGTTCCATAGGAATAAATATTTTCAACCATTCAACTCATTGTACAAACCATTTTCTTTTACTTTCAGGTTGTGTGTGGGTGTTGTTGATCAGATGGTTGAAGCCCAAAGAGAAGGACCTGAGCCACTGACCAGTGCCACCATATTTTCAAAATGAAACAAATCAAGTTGCAGAAGAATCACTGGAGAAGATTTTTCAAAACATCAGGTAGCAGGTTCTTAGCACCTCACAAGGAGAGCACCATCCCCAGGGGGAGCCACCGTTATAACCCTGTGTTTCATAGGATCAATTGGTGACTAGAAATTTTCACTCTAGTTGTATTTATGTTGTAAATAATATTTCATTCTGCAAATGATTTACAAAAGAAAGAAAAAGAACAAAAATAGAAAAAGAATAAAAGAAGGTATGAAAAGAAAAATGATAAAACCCCATGCAATAAGAATGGATTGATTCATACAGTCTAACCATGGTCAAGTCCTTTGAATTTATGGAGATAGGTTAGTGAATAAACTTGGCTAAACAGTCTAATCTTAGCTAAGATAGATAGGTTAGTGAATAAATTTGATCAAACAGTTTAAATTTGATCAAATGTCCTAGGTTAGAGTAATACTTTAGCCCAACAGTCTAATCTGGGTTAATTTTGCTAGGTGAGTAGAGTAGGATATAGGTTAGTAGGTTTTCATTTCAATAAAATTGATGAAAAGTTGGTTAAATTCTTTGATTTGAGCTAAAATGTTGTATTCTAACCCCTTGGTGACAAAATGAAGGAAGGGGAGCAGTGAAAAACCCATAAAAAAAATATATCCTAAGTTTTGGGGTAACATATTATGTTTGGCGCTTTGTGCTAAAGAGAGCGCCAATCTCAGTGGTCCATCAGAAGGCACTCAGATCCACGGCTGACTGAAGATATCGGACCCCCTTCAACCTTTACCACTTACCGCCTACCCCCACTCCGAGTAAACCGCCAAACCACCTGCTCATACCACCTCCGCACTCTGACGTCACACTCCACTATCTTCGTCCATACGTCATGCTCCACTACTCCACTGACTCATCATCCTCCACTCACCTATCGCCAGTCACATCCCATCCACCCGTTATCCACTCACTTTCCTCCACGTCACCTCCATATACNCACTCTGACGTCACACTCCACTATCTTCGTCCATACGTCATGCTCCACTACTCCACTGACTCATCATCCTCCACTCACCTATCGCCAGTCACATCCCATCCACCCGTTATCCACTCACTTTCCTCCACGTCACCTCCATATACCCATTACCCACTCATTACTCTCCACCTCACTCCCAATATGCATGTTGTCTAATCAATGCGGTCGGCCATGACCGTTTACCAGTTGACTCTTCATCTGCTCCCCAACGGACACCCTTTCATCCACTTAATCCTGTTTTTTCACCATTGTTGCACTATTCACGATCCAGACGCATCCAAAGCCACCTTTCACCGTTCTCTTAAATCAACATTCTCCATTAACACCTGGTAAACTCAGTTAACATCCTTTCTTTCAGATTTGCAGGTATCAGTAGGACCAATGGCGCCCAAATCCAAATCTTCAGAGATCATAGAGAATTTGTTCCTCCCACCTCCCGTCGACCTGAATTGGACACCTTTGGCCCATAAAAACTACCTAATTGCAGAGCCAAAGTGCAAATTGGACTTCTTTGAATTGCACTTTTGGCTCAAAGATACCTTTCTAGACCAGAAGGATGAGATTGGACTCTAGGAGTCCATTCTCCCATTGTACCTCTTCCCTCAAACATACCATTTTCCCAAGTTTGCTCTCAAATGCCAAGCACACTATCTCCCTAGCCAAAGATCCATTGTCTCGTCATCTGGTGAGACTCTTTTCACCATCACCCCAGAAAAAATAGACCAGATAATGCAGATACCCAGAGCCGAATCCATTTCCCCTTTATCCATCAAAATTCTGACCAAGATGTACCAAAAGTTGTCTTTTCCCTAGAGAGCGCAAATCTTTGAGATTTTCCTCCCTGAAAATGCCCAGTTACCTAAAAAGAATCCCCCCTACCATTCCTCCATTTTCTCAGTGAAAGGTAACCAAGTTATTTCTTCCTTGTGTTGTCTGCTAGGATACTTTTCAGATGAGTGGGTAGACGAACCCATTCTAGGTTTTTTGTCCATATTCTCCACCGAAGAGAAGGCTACTACACAGTTCAACTTTAGCCAGTTTCTGGCCAACAACATTCATGAACAGCTCTTCAAGTTTTCTACAGAGGGCATGTTCAGGTATTCCTCGATATTGGCATACATGTTCATATTTTTCCAAGCAGACAAGTTCTCATTCTCCTTCCAGAAGCTAGACCAAGAAAGTAATCCACAACCTATCACATCATGGACATCATTATTAAAAAAGAACTCATCTGAGTTTAATTTCAAGCAGTTCATCGACCAATTTTACCACCCAGTGGTGAGCATGATTAGTGGACGAACAGAACCCAAGATAAATGAAGAAATTCAAAGGATTCTACACATGTCAGACCTTGCTAAAATAGGTGACTGGTACCTGTACCAGGATCACACAGAAATCAAGGTTTATGGTTGTGAAATACCACCTTACAAGCTTCCCAAGTATTTTCCTGTCAGAATATTCGCTTTGGAATATATGAGACAGATGATCAATTCAGATGACATTCATTTTGTGGCTTTCAAGAAGAAACAATAACTCGAGATCAAAGGTCA